>OY744606.1:65417770-65697770 GCA_963556255.1 Allolobophora icterica
ACTGCAACTGCTATTGCTAGTAAGCAACTCATATATACGTCTTGTAATTATATTTGAGTTACTGCTCTGTGTATTGCATGTGTGGATATATTAGGGCTTAACAATTAAATTATTTATTATATTTAAGTTATAATTTCCTGTCGAAGAAATTTTTATGTTTGATATTGGCTGGGTCTATAGTTGCTGTCTAACGACACTGTGTCATAACATGAACGATTAGCGTCACGATGCCCCTTTATCGAGGCTTAATTGGGACTGGCAATACCACAGAGGATAATGATTTTAGGGACGTCTTATGACATCATGGGTCTGTGTCGTCTTCCCTTTGTTGTTGATTCGGTGGCGAATAAACAACTTACTTGCTTACTTATTTGATTATGTGGTGGATGTCTTTGTACTCTTTCTTTAAGTTTCAGCACGAGGAATCTGGTCGGGATCTTCCGAGTTGTTATCGGTTTCGCACCCCCAGGCGGGCCCTGCCAAAGGTAGGGTAGACCCTAGTTAAGGAAATAGGCCTACAATGACGTGTTTAAAAATTATGATTTTTACCCACAAAGGATTAGTACGGTAATGTTATTTGCCTTAACAAGCATGCAAAACCTTTTAGGCAAATCACACTGTTTTAAGTGTACAAACTTGATATCGCACAACGTAGCTATCACGTTGTAAGCTGCATAAATAACAAAGAAACAGTTTAATTTCTCCCTCTAGCGAGTAGTTTGGTATTGATTTTAAATTAGTGTTTTCCCTTCGCCAGATTCAAATGCATTTTGCAGATTTGTATAACTAGTCTCAACGGCTGAAGAAAGGCTAAGGTGGCCGCGTGGAAGCTGAAAAATTCTTCTGTCATACTCTGTTTAGATCTAACGCAATAGAGCTAACTATCTGGTCCGTGCAGCCTATGAAGTGTAGGTCATGGAGTGTATTTTTCGGAGTTTTCTAGTGATTCATTCATGCGGAAAATTTACATAGCGTCCCTTCAAGGTCATCTACTCAGAAGCACTCCCGACCCAACCCCGGTTGAAAAGTGCAGTCTTGAGATTTGAGTAAAATGTGACGGTATGGGTACTTGGGACCCATATTACTTAGATATGAGAGTAATGATGCACCCAATTTCCCGAACATCATATAAAACACTAGTTTTAACTGAGTCTAATAATAACAAAATACTACGTAGAATAAGCAGTGGATAATTATATTATGTAGAAGTGTCATTAACCATGGCTTTTGCAAGTGTTTGCAGGCTCATTCTTTGGATTGATTACGTGTAGGCCATATATATAGGCCTACGTTCAGAGAACATTTACGAAGACTGAAAGATGTGGGTGATAGAAAAACAAAAGTTTACCAATTTAACACTTTAACGATGACCTGCATTGGTTTACCAGTTGCTTTTAGCACACTCTCGTTGCTATAAAGCGTTAAAAGATGAATCATTTCAAGATTTGTCATCTGAGGTCAGGCTCTATAACTCTGAATCACAATAGAGCAAGATATTTCCGCTACGAGAGAGGAGTTGCTGTTAAGTGGTTCGGCGGGATCATTCAGTGGCCAATGTGCGTGTGTAAATTCTACAATAAATAGGTCTAATCATTTCAAAAAGTGTCCGGCATACTGCGCATGTAGAGTTCTACGACTGCCATCTGGATTTAAGCTTTTCAGGTCTTATAATTATAGCCTACGAATATAGGCCTACAGTGTACAGTAACACAGCACTAAATTTCACGTGCAATTCTTAGCACAAGTGCATTACACTGTCGGTAAGGAAAAGTCAATTGCAACCTTTCAATTTATCGTGACTTCTGCCCTGCTTTTGACGCCGTAAAACATGATCTTAAAAGTGTCTGTCTTATTAGCTTGTTACTAGTTCTTTCATTTAACATAGTGCCTCTGTTGTTGACTATTTTGATAATATATGTGAAATGGACCAACGTCAAGCGGTAGAGGAGGTCTGACTGTAACTAAGACTGCGCCGTGATTACAGCTGACTTGCATCACTGTCCGTGTGGCTGCTGCAGCTGGACAAGACGGAGTTCTTGTCGTTGTTAACCGCGACGGCCGTCTTCCTGATACGACCATTCGGCTGTCTCTGCTGGTGGATCTTCTTGTGTTTGCTCAGGTGGTCGCTTCGCATGAATCGCTTGCTGCACACGGAGCAGACGAACCTCTTCTCTCCCGTGTGCGTTCGCAGGTGTCTCTGCAGTTCGTCCGAACGCGTGAACCGTTTCCCGCAGAACAGCCAACCGCAGGCGAACGGACGCTCACCTGTGTGCCAGCGCAGGTGTGCTCTCAGATGCGACGTCTTGTTGTAGCATTTTCCGCAGCCTGGCACGTGACAGATGTGTAGGTTACCGGACTGCATGGAGATGTTCTTTCTTGCCTCCGGAAGGCCGTCCACCGCTTTGCAGTTGGGACACGCGCAGGAGCCACGCGGAACGGCCTTGCGTCTTGTGGAAGTGGATATCGGTTGACTGGATTGTAGATGACTCCAGACGGGTAGCTTGGGATTGCTGATCCACGACTGAGGCGGTTTCTCCCACGTGTTCCCCGATAGCTTGACCAAAGGGACGCCAAATGCCGAATTGGAGATACCGTCGACGACACCAGCCGCGCTCTTCCATGGACTGCTCTCCAAGGAGTGTCGCCCAAGTTCAGGCGACAGTGTCTTCGAAGACCACGGAAAGTCAAAGTTGTTATCTGAATTGACGACGTGAACTTGGGATGTTCTTCTGACACCCTTGTTGGTCTTCGTTGGCCTTGATTCGATTGGCTTTGAGGTCGTCTGGTTTGGCGGAGCTATCTGGGGTCCATACAGGTCGCAGGTCACCGGTGTAACGACCGAACCGCTTTTGAAAAACCCGAACTGTGAACTACGTGAATCGTAAGAGCAGCCGCTGTGGTGGATCTGCTTAACGGGCGACTGCCAAGACGTGGACCAGGTGGTGTCGCAGAATCCACTGTTCAGTTCCGTCCCTGGCCATCGGGCGTACAGCTCCATCATGGGACTGTTCCAGTACGGGTGTTCCAAGGTTCCACCGATGAATTTGGTTGCTGAATTGTAGCCTCCGCTCAGCAGGGTTCCAGCAGGCGTGGTCATGTTGCGGGTTAAAAGTGTGCTCTTGGCGCAGTAGCCTAACTCCTGGTCAGTCGAGGTCATCCAGTTACCTGGACCTTGAATCGCTTGAGCCGTTGACCCCGGTGCATGACTGCTGGCGCCTTCTGGTGGAGAAAAAGACGGGGAAGATGTGGAATCCTTCTTCCAGGGATGCCGAAGACAGTGGTCGGAGGACAGCGATCCGTGTTGCATGATAGTGGGAAAAGACGGAAGAGGCATTTCGTTGCCTGGAAGATTGTTTTGAAAGAGATAACGATGCGCATCGTTATTGAAACAGAAAGGTTCCTTAACGAAAGCAATAAAGAAGTATTCAATAATTGCAATTCATCCACGATATCTCAAATTTTATTAAAGCTACCAAATACCTTCCGTTTCGAAATCAATCAGAGAGAATTTAAACACCGGTTTATCCGATCTATATAGGGGTGCTTGATGGTGTAGTGGTTAGCGTGTATGGACTGTCAATCAAGAAGTGGTAAATGCACGTTCGACATACAGTCTTCAATTGCTCTTAGGTCAATCCTGGTCGGAGGTTCAAATCTCCGCCATGGCAGAATATTGGTTCGAGATTTCTGCCCCACCTGCGCCCCTAACCCACTCAGCTATAATGAGTACAGCTATAATGAGTACACTTATGTATATAACAAAGCTGACTCTTGCCTTTTTTCTGATGTTTTGAGTAACCCGGGACATGTTTTGCATGGATTATTACCACCCATAAAGTACACTGGATATACCTTGCGGCCAAGAACTCACAATCGGACATTACCTAATGCCGATGGTCAAGTGAGAAAGACTTTTTTGAGTAGGATGCTGTATACGTTCTAACTGTCTGACATGTATGTAAACCAGAGTGAGTTATGTCAACTAGTCAAATAAAGAATATACTTACTTGCTTGCTTACTTACTGACCGTCACTGTAGATGGGAAGATGAGACGGCGATGGAGAAGACTGGCCACCTACTTATATATGTCTATGCTAAGAAAATGAAGTCGCTAACACTTCATACACATGGCTGACTCAGGTACTGCTCTTCCTCATCTCTTCTTTGTTCGCTATAGGTCTATACTGGCATAAAATATGAGACACTTCCCAAAACAACTATATAGTCTATTTAGGCAACTTATTCCAGAGGGTTTCGGCGGCTTGAGTTGTAGGCCTAAGTGAACAGTCTATTATGTTCATCCAGCGCAGGTGGTAAATACACGTTCGACATACTGTCTTCACTTGCTCTGAGAAGGTCAATATTGGTCAGTGCATGGGATCATACCCAGATCACGCACACTATATATTATATGGCGGAGAAAGAGCTGAACTATCAACCCAAAGGCTCTCCAGGGAGGAGAGATGTTACAATATTTCTATTTTACTATTGCACTGTCTCGAAGTTAGCTTTACGATGGGTACATCGACTGCTAGGTAAGATTTCTAAACCAGAAGCCTTAAAACAACATTCTATCTCAGCGGCGAGTTCAACTCCCAACTCTTAGTTAAAACTCAGCACTCTAAACTATAGTCTACAAATTGTGCACGTCCCCTAAATGCAACCCTGCAGTGAGGATAGTACGACTCGGTGAGAAGGAATTTTAGCCTTTCCTCGACGATGAGCCATCTACAAATTACGAATCAGCTGTTCGTCCAAGCGTAAACTACACCCGTAAGAAAAGCCATAATCCAAACAAAATCGGTTCCGCTTGACTTACCGCTATATCAGAAGCAGCCATTTAGCATAAGAGCAGCGAAGCCAATGGAGCAGCGCCACAACAGCAGCAGAAGTCGACGGCGTTGATGACCGAGTCTCGTCTATGAATACAAAGCACAGCTCCGCTTCAGCGCATTTAAGTTCCGGAGCGACCCCGAGCGACACTCCCTGCAATGTATTGTCTCTGCCCGCCCACCGCAGCCCAACTGATAAATGCGATCATTCTACTCCGTGCTCCGCCCACCTACAGCTCTCGATAGCCTCCCTGCGCGGATGGGCGTGATATCTTTATTTGGTCAGTCAGTTGAGGAACAGTGAGGATATTCATAATCCGGATGCAAGAAACTGCCTTATTGGCTAATAATTTAATTCGTAGTTTTAAATACCAGTTAGATTTACATAAGTAGCCTGAGGTCTTTAGAGTGTATTTTGCACTGTACATAAATTCTATGACACCATCATCGTGATGGCACCAATCGATGGTCCCTTTAAGTGATATCAGCGTCAAAAGTTTCATCCTTTGAAGAAGTCCAGTCGACTTCCGATAGGCCAGAGAAAGAAGTCAGGCTATAGTGCATAGCCAAGTTGAAAGAGACAATTCTTAACTTCAGACTTGAATGGCAATAAAGATCTGAGACATGTCACAAAACTAGGCATTCAATTTCAAAGTTAGGACCAGCCTCCGAGAAGGCCTGATTAGCCAGCACTATTTCTGGTTTAACTGGCCACCTAGCGACTATATCTTTAACGTTCTTACATTTCCTGAAACCGATTTAATAAGCCTTAATAAGTTTTCAAACTTTGAAATTATAAACATATTTATTATTCAGATCTATAAATAACTTTGTTTTCTTATTTTAGTATAGCCTAATCTAAACTTTTGCAATGCCTTTATATGACCTAAGTACGATTAGATTCATACGCTTCTACCACACCCTCATTAGAGATTAATGAAAGTTTCAAATGCGTGGTGCAAGGCTGTTGGTTAACTCTGGTTTCTCTTCAATCCACGAATAAATCTTTCGCCTTTTACTAAAGATTTCCGTGGAGAGGAACATTACAATGAGTCTATAGAGTAATTTATCTCAGCCCCGCCTAACGGTGGGGTAGCCAAGAACAAAAACAAACGGTGTAATAATGAAATATGATTGCACGGTGCCTGTTTAAGGTCTTTCCCTCACGCGTAACTGTCTTGCTGGCTCAGCTCCGCTGTAGCTCAGGGCTTACTGCGCCTCAGTTTCCAGTTTGCCTGGTCGGGTCTCTCCGGTCATCTGCTCCGTGGCCACTTGGTTGTTCCTCGGATGAGCACTGCTGCGGCCTAGTCTTGTAGCTTTGCGGTTGTGGCCCCTTCCATCTGAAACCGCCTGTTTCAGGCTCTTAGGCTTGACCTTCTCTCTCCTGTCCAATTCCGCAAGTGCCTGAAAACATTTCTGTTCGTCAGTGCAGACACTGACCCGGGTCGGGAGCGCTTCTGATTGTGAGTGGCGCTATATAAATTCTCGATTACAATTACAATATTTCCTAAGTTACCTTGTTATATACAGGCTGTGGCACGTTGCGTCAAGTTAGCAGCGTTTTGTGGCACACAATCACGAGAACTGATGGCCTTAAACCCTTCCCGGCTAGAATCTCGATTGATAATGTCAACGTATCACAAAAAATCCGACTATTGTGCCATGTAGACTGAACGTTGTTGCGAATTAACATTTCAGTGCTTTGATTGCGGATATCATATATTTCCGGTAGGCCTAGTTCGCTTACTCCTACAGCTTGCATCTGATTCCCGGATTCTGACTTGCATGACGTAAAACCGACCAAACAGTCCAGTTCTTGCTGACTGGATTTGTTATTGTGCTTGTGAAGGGGGTGATTTATCATTTCTCTGACGCGGCTTTAGTGTGGCGCCGAGAAATTTTAAACTCGCATTTACATTTTACACATAGGTCTATAGGCCTATCCGATATCAGCGTTTACGCATAGGGCTACTTTGAATATAGTCGCTAGGTGGATAACGTTCAAGCACTTCGCTAACAGTTTAATAAGCAACACATTTCAAAAGACTATATATATACTTAGTAGTAAATTTCTTATTTAAAACTTAAATACTCCAATGGTCCAATCGTTTGATTTTTATTTTAATATTTTCTAAAATTTATTGTTTCTTCACTGTAGGTTAACTACGATTACAGTCTCATGTTTCCTTAAACACCCTTAGTAGCAAATACATTAAATGACAAATGCCTAGTGCAACGTGGTTAATTAACTCTGGTTTTTCTTCAATCCACGAATAAATCTTTCGCCTTTTACTAAAGATTTCCGTGGAGAGGAACATTACAATGAGTCTATAGACTAATTTATCTCAGCCCCGCCTAGCGGTGGGGTAGCCAGGAACAAAAACAAACGGTATAATGATGAAATATGATTGCACGGCGCCTGTTTAAGGTTCTTTCCCTCACGCGTAACTGTCTTGTTGGTGGGGTGGCCAGGTAAAAACGCAAACGGTATAATTATAGGGCCTATATTATTGGTCTATATTATCTGCGCAATTAGACACCGGCTTTATAGAAGTTCAGTTAACATCTTTGGTGTTAGTTAGAAAAACCTTGAACCCAAAAACTAAAAGACTGCAATCCTAATTCTTTTCCTCTCACAAATTTGAATTTTGTATCCCTTTAAATTTCATTTGATTAATAAAAATTAGTGGCGGAAAACCACGACACAGGTGAATTTTCAACAGGATTTAAATCATTCCTCTTAAAATTCATTCTTTGAAGCTATTAGAATTTTAGACTAAACTTATAGGGGGCCTATAGACCTACAATCTGTAGGGCTTTAATGTGTGATAGTTTTCCTGCACATATTTGACTCAGATGCCCTATCTGATTTATGTCCCCACTCTGCTACTTTTATAAGCGTTAATTTGCGCAGTAAGACAGATCCAGAGCCGTTAAAGGGGTTTGGTAATTTAAAACGGCCAGGTGCTGTTCTGATCTACGAGTATAGTCTACTTATAACGTTGGTCAGTTACAGGAAGACGCCTACTGGTCATCCGCACAACTGACCGATCCATTACGCGCCAAGTCACGCGTGTGATCAAGTTAGTTGCGGCAGAAAGTTGACCACTGAGGCGTGTCACCTCAACGACGAACCTATGCAGAGAAAGTATACACGGAACTGGATTCTGTTGAGAGTTTGGAGAACACCGGACGTGGGTCTTCTTGAGATTTAAACGTCCAAAATCATTTGGTCATCTGCGTCGTTGTGGGTCATTTCAATGGCGAGTCAAAAGACTCGTTGGGCGGTTTTTGATGTTCGTGTCCTATACTCGTGTGAGCAACGGAGCATGTGGCAATGACCAAGGCTCCGGTTTGAGTATATTGCCCTATAATTCAGTTATTATAGGTTCAGCGGTTGAGGCATGGAAGAACCAAAAAGAAGGCGGAGTTCAAGGCGGATGTGGTTTTGGATAGCTATAGTGCTATACTCTTTCTCCGAGCTCTATTTGAAAGAGGACTTCAGATGCTGCCCGAGCTCCTGTTTCAAACCGATTCGCATCAGTAATCGTAACTGTAAGCAGATATTCAAATACCGCCTCATTCAAGAGAGACTCTCCGGAAGCCATCCGATGAAAATCTCAGATCTCTTCTTTAATGAGTTGGTCTGCACGCCCCTATTTCCTAACCAACCTATAGCCTCATTATATTCTACCTATCACAGAACGTCTTACTCTGGTAGCTGCGGGCAAACAGCAGATCTAACTGGTCTGGAAACGGCGGCCTGCACATGTATACCAGAGCCATCGGTATATACAGTGACAATACTGTGCATTGTCCTGCTAACTGATGTAGCCTATAGTTCTTAATGATATTTCACATCATTTAGGTTAACTCGGAGATCGCTTCTGATGTGTCTCCGGCGCTATATAAATGTCCAATTGCAGTTACTTTAGAAACAGCAATATCGACTACTGCAGGTCAAAAGTCCCGCACTACGTATATCAACCGCGACAACTATTAGAATAACAACGGCGAACACTAAGTAGGTCTTATTTATATTAGGCCTAATCAATTATATCGACGATGACGCCACCTCAAATAGAAGAATAGGCCTACGCGTTGTTACTGTAGCCTAGGTCTGACGTATACGACTCCTAATGCCCCTCCCGAGACTTAGGCCCTGTTAAAACTACATGCATTGCAATGCTTTTATTCTGGCAATATCATTAATTCACTAGTCAGCAGTTACTGAAGCGAAGGCAATCGCACACCAATCAATTGTCGGCCATTCTGTGAACAACTCTTCCTCCAGTCTTCCTCTTCTTCTCTCTGCCGTACAATTCCAGATCCTCGGACGTCATATCGTTCTTAATCTTCTGACAGTTAGCAATTGACTCACGCTCTTCGCCCGCTCACTCCTGCATCAGCCGTCCGTCGCTATACGTCTTCCATCGCTCCGTTCTCCAATTACCGCCTACGGGCAGCGTCTCCAGTCCTAGGGGTTCCTCCGGGACACCCTCCGTCTGTACGCCGACAGCCCTTGATCGGACGATAAGCGCAGGCCGTGCAGCGGATTGCGTTAACTGTCCCGTTACAGTGCTGGACTCATTAGCGCATGACGGCTCACAGGGACTCTTTCTTATCGGACGCCGACAACTTCTGTCAGTGGATTCTACACCATCCGGCGATCGGAGGCCGGTCCAGCTATTACGCCCACTCCTCTCCCCAAGCAATATCAGACGGCGGACCTTCGCTGCAAAGTGCTGGTCGAGGACTATTGGAAAATTGAGATGTCGCAAAACTTGTCAGGAAAATATATCGGCCATTGACGGACTGAGATACTTGTCGTTAGCTGCGTAGAGTGTGAATTCTTTCGAGCCAAGGGATTAAATCCATTTCTTTTGGGGCGTTAAAGTTGATTGTTCCAGGAGTCCACTGCAGTCGCAGGCAGCGTATTGGGTGCCGTCCAGAAGCTTGACTTGCGTTAAATTGCTTTGCTTCTTTCGCATTTGAATGTAGTAAACACCTTGCTTCATACCCTCAAAGGAATTTGCACAAGATGCACAATTTCAACAGAAACTTCATGAAATCTTTATAGCCGCACTCCTTTAAGTTATAACTTTATCTAATTCGATTCAAACTCCAATTTCTGAACTATTTATTTAGTTAATTGATTAGTAACTAACATGATGCATATATCTAACGTACAAGGTATCAATTGATGACGCACTATGCCTAGGCCGTAATCACGTTAACATCCAGAAGGTTAGCCTACTCCGCTGAAACAGACAGCATTAGGGTGAAGCCAATTGAAACAAAATACAAATAACATAAAAGTCGCAAAATTCGAGCAAGTTAGACAAGAAATTAATTATTAGGAGACACTGCTCCAAGTTCTCTGACTGTCACATTTCTTACGCACAAGAAGAAGGTACTGTATTCTACTATACTGCATGGTAGTGGTAACCGTCAAAATCCCTGCACACTGTTAGGCTAGCTAATCTAGTTTTTTAGCAACGCGGCGGGAGCCGTTTGCGGTCTTAACCTCATTCCTTGGCCTGCAATGCCTCAGTATCATTGTATTATGTAGCATTGTGATGACGACAACGGCGCTGTATTAAGGGCTCCAACAGGATTTGTTCTTTTAAACGATTGTATTAACAATATTATGACGTAAGCTAATTTATTATGATAAATCTCATTCATTATGGGCTCATTGCCCATATCCCAAAGTATGCACCAGTCTCATTTACTATGACGTATCTCATTTATTATGACATAATCTCATTTATTATGACGC
Source organism: Allolobophora icterica (assembly GCA_963556255.1). Lineage (NCBI taxonomy): Eukaryota > Metazoa > Annelida > Clitellata > Crassiclitellata > Lumbricidae > Allolobophora > Allolobophora icterica. Next base: position 65,428,385 of record OY744606.1, read on the forward strand.
AATCCTATTGATTGATCGTAATTGTATTATGACGTAATCTCATTTATTATGACGCAATCTCATTTATCATGACGTAATCTCATTTAGTATGACGTAATCTTATTTACTGTACTGCAGTAAACCCACCAATGAACTAACGTCCTTAAAATGCTTTCCTTGTGGGTGTAATAACTTTCGATTCCTGTTTCCATGGCATTCTATGACTCACGTTTCAATGTGACGTAATTCCAATCTACGTAGGCGTACAGATAGGCTCATGACATCACGCAGCATTTAACCTGAGAACCAATTCGCCTCGTCTTACATCTGATCGTTCCTGAACATGCTTGGCCAGAAGAATTCTTAGTCCATTAACATCTGCCACAAGGTTAATCGAATCTTCGCTGATCGACAAATTTCGCCATCGGAATACAGCCGTATTCTAGTTGTATGCAACGTTTGATTCGAGTCGTCTGACGATGCCGAAAGATGAAGGCAACGTCGGCGCGGGTTCGAAGCCCGGTAAGAAGCCGTTTGAAATAAAGCAAACCTCGTCCAAGTCATCGTCGATGGCAGCAAGCGATGATCGAATCGATCTAATGATCGATCCTCAGTCGACCGATCCAATGGATTATCCGATGGCTCTGTTCGATCCGGTTACAGTCAATACGCACGAGAAGGAAAGGAAGGAACGACAAACAGTCAACACTCTCAACGACATCTACAAGGTCAGTCAAACAGCTGCAAACATCTTTGTGTATTGCGTTAGCGGCGCTATATAAATGTACTTAGATCGGATTGGATTCGATTACATTACATTGCAATAGGGCTTACATTACGTTATCTTGCGTCACGTTACACCCACTGCCGTCTAAGCAGATTGTATACGCCCTGGGCAAAGTAATGCTCTGCCGCGAGTGGAGTTCACACACACATTGGTTTTGGGGGGCTGTTCAATTTGTGGGCCCCTAGAATCGTGGGGCCCCTGGCGACTGCCAAGCGTGCCCATGCCTTAAGACTACGCTGTTTACACCGTTACCCTACATCACATTAGAGGGATTGATCACTTATACTACTCTCAGTGTAATAAATTAGTTTAACGTAGCCTAGCTCTTGTTTCAGTATTGCATTCGTAACTTCAAGTAGGCCTATCTACAAATTCTTTTCTTAATCATCTTTTTATCTTTTTGTTCCATCTTGGAAAGCTTTCTCAGCATATTTGTTATTGATTTATGTCTTGTTAGATCAGTTCCGTAGCTTGGTATCATTGCAATCCCATATGTCGTAACTGTTGTCTATTGCTTAGCCTTCACACTCCAATTTTCTTCATGATAATTTCTAACATACTAGGCTTTCATTAAGAAGACATCAGCCAATATATCCCATACACAAACTTTGTGAAACTATGAGATCTGAGGATACGTGTACTCTTAGTATTTGTGGTATAATACAATAATAATAGTCAGTGATTATACATGAATATTCTGAAAACATCATAAGCTCAGGTTCTGAAATATAATGGCGGGCAAAGCAGAAGCTTTAAAATGTCCATGATACAGTTGAGATAAAAGTGTAAGATGTTCATTTGTTGCCTTTGTTGTAGCAAGTGAATCGTTTCGATGATATCTTTATCGAACCACCATACGAGGTGAGCTCAGCTGAAGACATCACTTCTTCTTTGACTTAGCTGTCTTTCTGTCTTTCTGTCTGTCTGTCTGTCTTTCTGTCTGTCTGTCTGTCTGTCTGTCTGTCTGTCTGTCTGTCTGTCTGTCTGTCTGTCTGTCTGTCTGTCTGTCTGCCTGTCTGTCTAGGTTTTTATGACCTTTTCTAGTTCCTAAGATTTTTCATAACTTTTTCTCATTTCCCAGAATTGTCGATCTTCTCTATGGTTCACAGTTTTAATCACTTTTCTTACTTTCCCAGTTTTATCCTGGTCTTTTCACTTTGAAAGTTTTACTGGGCATCCCTCACACTAAACAGCGTGGAAGCCATCTCAGTTACGAGACCCAGAAAGTCAAATGGGACGTGGCTGGATTAATCTTTGAATCCGCCTGTAATTATATTGATCGGGTCCTTCGCTCTGCCGCTCGGCTCATTGCCCATATCCCAAAGTATGCACCAGTTTCAGCTTATATGCGTGATGTCCTGCATTGCCTTCCTGCCTCGCAGCGCATCGCCTATAGGATTGCTTCTCTTGTTTGGCGGTCTCTCTCTAGTGAAGCTCCGTCTTACCTATCTGATCTCTGCTGTCCGCTCTCTAGCCTAATGTCCCGTCGAGTTCTACGTTCTGCAACTGGGGGTGAGCTGTTGGTTCCTTGGTCCCGCTTCTCAGTTAAACAGCGTCGTGCCTTCTCAGTGGCTGGCCCCTCTATGTGGAATGGGCTCCCACCTGCTTTACGCTTATTTCCACGAGGAAGGTCACCTGTTTTCTACCGCCTCCTTAAGACTTCTCTTTTTAACCGTGGCTGGACTGGGAGCACCTCTGAGTAGGTTTCTTGAAGAGGCGCTATATAAATTATCAAAATGAATGAATGAATGAATGAATTAATTAATATCTTCATACTATAATTATAATTAGATCATGAAATAATCATGGTCTTAAATTAGGAACTACCTGCTGAGATTTTGAAAGTTACCTAGTCCTGAGTGGATGTCAAACGTCTTGTAAGTCTCTGTTATGCTGTTGAAAAAGACCTCTCACGGAATAGGCCTACAGTAATTTTCTTAGCGAAGTTGGTCGTCGGATGCACACGTGACTTCTTATGAATGATAATTATTTGCAGATTGATATGAAGGCACAGCATACACTCACAGCTGAACGCGATCTAAGCTACGAAAACATAAAGGTCTCGATTCTCATCAACTTCAGTCTGTTATTATAGGCATGCACATCTTGGCTGATTGGCTGTTGGCTAATCCGACATAGTAGTCTATGTTACTTGCCTAACACCGTGACTATGACTAGGCCTATGACCGTAAGACTGTAGGTGACATTCATTTTGATGCATCGCTAAACTATTGTATTCTAGTTTACAAAATTCCTACAATTCGCATATAAATTTCTAGATATGGAAGGCCATACATTTCTAGGAAAATGTTGATTGACTCCTGGTGGCCGATTGGTTAGAGCGCTCGTCTTGTAACTCGAAGAGTACGGGTTCGAGGCTCCTCTAAGACGGTCACTGTGAAGGGGCCTTGAGCAAGTCTTTCACTCACAATTGCTCAGCGCCATCGATTGATCATCAGATAGGCTAGTCATCATATAGTGGCGCTTAAAAATGCGTAATAGTAATAATAATATCCGACTCTTTTAGTTTCAAGCGACATTGTATATTGTGCAGAGTAACTTCATGCTATGATGTCAGATGCGCTTTCTCAGACATAAATAAATGCAACTTATTTAAATGTTCTGCGTCCGCGAATTTCTGAATACGCCACTGATTGCCAGTAGGCCTACAATTAATCTATTGATTTAGTAATTAATAACTTCGTACAAGAGAACAAGAAAGCGTTCGATGAGTGATACATGTAAATGCAATCAAATTTAGATTAATATAAAGAGACTAACAGTTGAGCAACTAATAAGCCCATTTTATATGCAACAAAATGATGATGACTGCCTTCTGTTGTTTTAGGTCCTGCTCTCTCTTTACGACGTAAGTACACGAACATCCTGATGTCTAACAACTGCTATCATTTTTTCTCACAAACTGTTTATTTTGCTTAAAAGTGGAGGCAAAGAATAACCCACTTGAGCACACCTCTTCGAAAGCTCCTCCTATGCGTGATCCGGAAGTAGATCCTTCGACTGAAGCGCAATCACGATCAGAGTAATTCTCTGGGTACAGATTTGAACCTCTTGACTTCGATACTCATAAACCATATACAAAAGACCGAAGGGGCTGAATTGGCACCAGATGACCCGGAAGTGCTAACTCTACTTGCGCTGCTTAATTTTTAACTGTCTTTCCTGTGTTATTATATTCGTTTATTATAAATCAACGAAGGATGACACACCGCATGACAGCTTACAGCAAAATGTGAATGAAAAAATGACATTTTAGTTTACATCATGTCTCTATAGGCTTACAGAATAATGTACAATATACTGCGGTTAATTTATGTAATGCATAGAGACTAACATCGTTTAAAATTCGCTACTATGTCGGTTTAAATTTAAGTTATCGTCTATGGAATAACAGAAGGGCGTAAGTGACAGAATTCTAAAAAATCGATATTCTATGTTTATCGTGTTCTTCCGATATGATATTATCTATGGAATAACAAACGGGCGCAAGTAACGTGCACATAGCTGTAATAAATGCAGTAATAGGAGGGCGTAAGTGCACAGTTGACATTTCTTGAAGACACAGAAGGGCGTAAGTGTTATAGCTACAGTGATACGGGCGTAAGTGGCAGAAGCTAACATAGAAAAATGGCTGACAGAACGAGTCGTCGGCGATATTCAGCGACAACTGCTGCTCATCTTATCGCTGAGTGGATTGCTGGCGATAAACGCATTGCAAAAAGTAAGATACTACAGATATTATATATTAACTTTGTATTAATTTTGTTACAGAGTGCAGTCTATTGGGTTGAATATGTTGGAAAAATAATCCTAATGAAATTGACAAGAAACTGATACTTCCAGATAGGGCATTCCTCTCCCCTTGAGCTCGTGCACCGGGAGCGCCTGTTAAGAATCGCTTTATAAATTCTGCAAATAGCCTACAATACAATGCAATGCGAGTCTAGTCAACTCAGTTTAAAAAGTTCTAAACTTCCGTGTGTGTGTGTATCTATCGTCGCACTGTTGCTTTGTTTATATAATTCTGGTATATTGGCCAAGGTATTATTATCGTAGTGTCGCATTTATTTCTAGTTCATTTATTTCGCCACTTGATCCTGAACTTGTATTTAATTTAATTTTTTTCCTTCCATCACTATTCTGTCTCGTTGAAGTTTTCTCATAGTCATGGAATGTTAAACAAACTGCTTTGCGCTGTAATGGTATAATAGTGTGAAATTTTCATTTCGTTTACATTAATATTAGTGTCATTAACTTTGTAATACAGGGTGCTTTATGCTGTATTCCTATTGTAGCTGTAAATTCGTTATGTCTATTCTCTAATTTTAGGAAAGAAAGGTGAGCAGGTCAACACTGCGCTTATCACCGAACCGTCACAGCTCGAATCTGCAGCGTCGCAGATTACTGAGCAGGTCAACACTGTGCTTATCACCGAACCGTCACAGCTCGAATCTGCAGCGTTGCAGATTACTGAGCAGGTCAACACTGCGCTTATCAATCACCATGCCTACCACGACAGCCTCATTATTTTCGAAACCACTGGCGATATCCGAAGCGAAGTATCGCGATCTGCAGTCTCTGTGCAATGAAAGAGCAATTCCGCAAGATTACCATGCATTCTACAGTTCGCTATATAACAACACACAACTAGAAACTCGTTGCCAGAGCCCGATATGGAAGAAAGTGATGAAGACTAGCAGCTGCTGTGAAAGCAAAAATGACATAATAGGATATTGCTCAATGGATTGTTTTTGATCTGTGTCAGATATTCAGTCTGCATGTTTTTCTCTGTTATTGACTGGTGTTGGTAGCATAGTGGTAATTTACTGTTACTGTTAGTCTGTTACCGAATTAAACAGTGTTATGCTTCTTATATAATGGGCGTAAGTGTCTATCCATACTGACGTGCTATACAAACAAAAGGGCGTAAGTAACTTCTATCCATACTGACGTGCTATACAAACAAAAGGGCGTAAGTAACTTCTCTTCCAGTTAAACAGTGTTTTATTAAGATCAAAGTTGTATTCTTAAAAGAGCATGTTTTTATAGTCCATTCACCACCAAAATGATTATTATATATAATAATGGGGATTTGATACAGAGTGTCAAACTTCTTTTTCATTTATCTCCAAATCGAAGTCGGTCCACTTACGCCCTTCTGTTATTCCATGGACGTTATGTAAGCCTTGTCTTCCCCCAGATTGTTTGTTTTCTTACTTGAGCATAGTATGTTTGTTATCGAATGATAACATTGTACAAATCAGCGCTGATCCTAAGAGTCATATAGTCCTTTACGAAAACAAAGAATATTGTTGATGCAAACCTCCAAGATTACAAGTGCTAGTCGTGAAACTACGATCTATTATTACGATGACATGCACTCTGAAGACTCTGTTGTTCGTGGATTTTCATTACAAGCCTATAGCCTAGGGTATGGGTTTACTCGATACAAAAAATGGACTTCTGTGGTTTGTAAAAGGCTATATGAATAATTATATACAGTATAAAGCCTATAAATAATTATATAAATATATTATATATAGGCTTTCAGATGCGGTTACATCTTATGCATAATGTATCATTTTTATATGGTTATATCGTATACATGCATGATGTATACGCAGTGGTTTGCAGCCGCGGTGTTTGACGTTGAAGCCTGTCAGCTTCCATTGTCTGAAGAAGATATGCTTCGTTCAAGCATCACCGTGGGGTTCGTCTATTCTCTCTATTTCTCTGTCGCTGTCTTTCTCTTTCTGTTGGATTGCTATTGTCGTCTTATAGGCCTATAGTTCAGCTTATAGGAACTTATTACGCTTTGTCTAATGCACTGATTAAACGATAATTATGCCACAAACAATGCCAATTACTCCATAAACCAATAGGGCCTATCGTTTTGTTCGTTCTGCGCTAAAGGCATCACCTTCGGTGGCAGCAGATGTTATGGTATAATCAGGTGATCCATGTGTATACGGACTGTAGTCACTGACGATGATTTGTATAGGCCTAATGCGCTGTTGGTTTCTGCGCTGCAGTGAGGCAATGACATTCATGAAAGAGCGCTTTCGAAAGCTACAGATGATCAAGAATGAAATCCAGGAGAAATGCTACGTGATGAGAACTTTTCTCCAGAGCAAGTAAGATGAAACCAAAACTGTTATATATCAAGAATTTCATATTGTTAATATCAACGACCCTCTATTTTGCTTATATACAGCCTACCTTACAGATTAAAGCAATACTAAGACTGTCCAGAGAATAAAAATGTGCAGACTATTCTTGAACGCTTGAATGGGCCGCATGCAAAACCTCTATACCAGCGTACTTATCTTGCTAGTCTGTAAAGTAGAATTAATTTAGTGTAAAACGGTATATTCGGATTGATGTTGGGTTGTCTAGTCTATAAAATGATATATTATGACATTCAGATTGATCCTGTTCTCCTGGAACATAGAGGTCCCAGTACCACATGTACCATAAACTTAATTCACACAAGACCAACGTCATGCATGGTCTTGCTAATTCACCCGTTAGATATTGAAGATGCAATTTGCGTAGCATACGGTGCTTTAACAATGAGTGATAATAATTGCAGAAACGAAGTGGCCGAGGAGCTGCTCAAGGAGATGGGAGTTCGGAAAGTAGTCCAGAGGCCACCTCCACCAAGTAAGTCTTATAAGTAATGCAGCTTCCGATTGATGTGTGTAAGTGTCCACCACGAATGTGTCAGGCTGGACAGAACCTTTGATGACCATGTTTGATGACCATGTTTCATTTATTTTGAAGATATGCAGCCAACGCCTATACCCCCTAAAAGTCCTCCGATCTCAAGGAATGCCTCCCAGCAAACTAAAGAACATTTTTCAAGCCCTTGTAGTCTCCCGACTAACGTATGCCATAGCATCTTGGGGGGGATTCCTGTCGGCTGAACTGGGTGGGAAAATTGAATCTTTTTTGCGCAGGGCTGGGCGCAGTAACCTCTTTAGTGGTGATGGTTTAACTTTAGAGAAGATTTGTGAAAAAATTGAATTGAAGTTCTTCAAAAGCATCCAGTCACCCCAACACTGTCTTCACCAATTACTGCCTGCAGAGCACCTTCATAAATTCAACTTAAGAAAAAGGGGACATGCTTTTGAATTACCGCACTTTAATACATTGCTACATAAGAAATCCTTCATCATTCGCTCACTGTACAAGTATAAAAACTGGGTTAATGCTGGTTCTAGTACCTGTTCTGATATCTAAACTGGCTCTTTTTGTAGACCATAGTAATGCTTATGTTCCTTAGAATGTAAGGCTTAGATCATAACTTTAGTTATAGATAGGCCTATGTATGTAAATAAGACACTATCGTTTATTGTTTATAATACTGTATAATGTATATGTATGTAAATAAGACATTATATAGAATTGCTTGTGTTTAAACTGTCTTACAGTGTTACTGATATTGTGATCCTTTTGTATGTATTGTTGTAAAGTATGAGCGTTTGTCTTATACTAATAAAAGATTACTTACTTAACCTTTATTCGGGTTCTACGTGTGCGCGGGCTTGCAGATGGAGACTTCAGCTGTTGGGTATCACATTCGCCTGCTGATGAACTTGTCTGTCCTATATAGGGAACTGTTATAGCATCTAGACTGGAGGGAAGAACCATCGAAAGGTCATAAGGCGCTATATAATTGTGTATAGCCATATGACATTACTTCAATAAGCCAGTGTCTAGCAATTTAATCTGATCATCAGCGAAGGCATAGCAAGCCTGTAATATTTGAAATGCTTCCTTGTTTACTCTCATGGTGAAATGCTGTAGACAAACATATATACGAGAGCCCCGAGAGGGGGTTGTATTGTTCTTAGCTTGCCCTTGTCCTGTGCGTTCAGCAGACGACCCTTCAACTCCAGAACCACTTATTTGAAAAGCTTCTACTACAAACGAGTTAACTGTATCTCTGTAGAAACCACCTAGTATCATCTGAAGTAGATAGGAGATACAGGAACTGACGCAGTCGCTAGGTGTCGTTCTGAATGCTTTAAAACCGTTACAATGAGTGAATCTGAAACCGGAGTTGACGCATTCGCCAGGCGGCGTTCTGAAAGCTTAAAAACCGTTACAAAGAGTGAATCTGAAACCCCAACCCGTTGGTGCTATCAAGGGCCTGCCAGAGGGGAATGGAATGGTCATTCAGGGTAAAGAAATGAGATTACAAGCCTTCTCGTGACCAGCCAGCCCTTATAAACAGATCGGCGCCTATACATAAAATTTTAAGTTACAGAATCGGATAGAGGGTGAAAAATCCGGAATTTTGCGTACCTACACGGCATACTTTGCTTCATAAATAAAGAAACGCAGCGCTGGCCCATTTAAATCTTCAGCCATGAAGAACATACTGGGCCAAGCTGCCCATCTTAACGACTGCAGAACAAGCCACCTATCGAGTGTGGCGGAATCATTTGATAATGCGATAGATATAACAAACTGAAATATGGTTCTTCTCGTAGATGGCACAGTAGCTACATTGGTAACAGCGTTAGGCATGATTGTTACGATCTCAGTTCGCCTCCCGAAGACGGCATGACTTTTGTAAATACTTTAGTGATTTAAAATCTTGGTCTATCACGGTTGGTATTATACACTGGGACCTTAAATTGCGTAGTTCCGACCCATACGGGCAGCGGTGATAAAGATTCTCATCAGATCAATGATCAAGGTCGAGGCAATACAGTCGCTATATAAAATTTGCATGTTCCCATTTCAGGTTACACGATGACTTAAGTGATGCAACCATCATTTGTGGGGCGTGGTGGCTCAGTGGTAAGTTTGACACCTTGTGACCGGAGGGTTGCAGATTCGAATCCCACTCTAGCCGTTGCGTACGGACCTTGGGAAAGTCCGTCACTCGCAATTGCTGGTGGCGCTTCGGCGTGAAAATTCCGACACAGTATCAAATGCTGTAGTCGGGAGTGCCTCTGAGTAGTAGTTGACTTCGAGAGGCGCTATAGAAATATCCGGAATAAATAATAAATCAATGCAACCAATGCATAGCTAAAGTACACACACAATGGTTTCAGACAATAAGCTACACAATGGACCAATGCAACTAGGAAATAAATTATAAAAAATAGAACAGGTTGTGCAAAGCAATCATGGAACAAACCCAACGGTGTGGTAACGCATTGGGACTTCTGCAAAAATTTGGCCCCCCTTAATAATTTTGCTATAAATCAAAAAAATTAAGCCTTCCGCACTATTAGAAGTATGATATGGGTGTGGTAACGCATTGGGACTTCTGCAAAATTTTGACCCCCTTAATAATTTTGCTATAAATCAAAAAATTAAGCCTTCCGCACTTTTAGAAGTATGATATGGGTGTGGTAACGCATTGGGACTTCTGCAAAAATTTGGCCCCCCTTAATAATTTTGCTATAAATCAAAAAATTAAGCCTTCCGCACTATTAGAAGTATGATATGGGTGTGGTAACGCATTGGGACTTCTGCAAAATTTTGACCCCCTTAATAATTTTGCTATAAATCAAAAAATTAAGCCTTCCGCACTTTTAGAAGTATGATATGGGTGTGGTAACGCATTGGGACTTCTGCAAAATTTTGGCCCCCCTTAATAATTTTGCTATAAATCAAAAAAATTAAGCCTTCCGCGTTATTAGAAGTATGATACGGGTGTGGTAACGTTCTGCAAAATTTTGACCCCCCATAAATTTCGTCATAAATTAGAAAAATTAAGCATTCTGCGGTATAATGCGGGTGTGGTAACGCATTGGGACTTCTGCAAAATTTTGACCCCCCATAAATTTCGTCATAAATTAGAAAAATTAAGCATTCTGCGGTATAATGCGGGTGTGTTATCATTTTGGGACCGTCTGCGACATTTGGACCCCCCCATAAATTTCGTTATAAATTAGAAAAATTAAGCATTCTGCGGTATTAGAAGTATAATACGGGTGTGGCACTACTACGAAACGTCGGCAAAATGTTGACCCCCTCCTAATAATATGCTGGTGGTGCACTAGGAATAACAGACTCACTACTCCAACCACCTACGATGAAAACTTTTATTTTGAGGTTCGCGGACAAGTCCCAGTGCTGGTTAGTTTCTTTATTAGTTCCGCCACCATGTCGTCTTTGCTTTGACTCGGCAACTCTTTTTTTCCGCTCTTGCTTTGTATATCACGTTTCATCGTTCTATATTTTTCCTCCTCTCCCAGAATAAGTTTATATTCATCGTCGCTTATAGCTGTGTCTTCTAACGCCCGAGAAATATGGTCATGAACAGTGTTTAGCTTACTTTCCGCCAAAATACAAATTTCGTCGTGTTTTGAAGCTTTGGCAACAAACGATCGGCTAACAACATTTCCAATAATATCCAGAAAACTCGTCGCTATGGCCAAACTCTCCAGAACAATACCAGGAATAAAACCAATACCAGTGGCTAACATAGCTGCCCCACCCACCCCAGTTCCAAGACTAACTATAGCAAGGCCGGCCGACGCCCCATTAGCCACATCTACAACCCTCTTATACTTTTTACACAGTTGTCCCCGACTTATCGCCTCAGACCTCAGGAATGCTTCTATTTCGCCGATCTTCTGCAAGCGAAATGTTTGCGACGTCGTGTCTGACGAAATTGTTGACTCCATCAGCGGTGGGTACAAAGACATACTTTTTTATAGTTGCTCTATCAGTAACGTTACGTTTAACTCAATAGTTGAAGTACTTAAAACGCCTCTCTTTTTTCCTTCAATTCGAAAACTCGTTTGTCCTGGAATGAATATTGCCCTAGATGCATCAAATTGTCCACTTTGAATGTCAACTGTACGATCGATGCTACCCGCGGCTGTAATAATGCGAACTGACGCATCACCGGTACTAACACCAAACATTGTAAGCTTCCAGAACCCGCCCTCTAACGAAACCCCCTGATTGGTGGTTTGCAAAGTTATACACGGAAAACGCGCAGCGGTCAATGGAAGAGTTTGCCACGCAGTCGTGGTTACCGTTCCGGCCGCCGTATAGATATCGCGGTTGTGGTAATCGTCAGACACGAAGTCGATGTGCTGTTGAGGCACCGCGGTCAATAGCTCTGCGGTGGGCTTCGGGATGTCGTACCCCCAGTGGCCCACATCACCTAGACTGTCTATGCTGTATTTGCACATGTCTATTTCTCCGTGTTGACGGAGATACCCCCGAATCTTGTAGTGCGTGTCAGCCATATTTTTCTATACTACTGACTATCCCCCGTGTCTAAAATATGTATAGATCTGGAAGTGTGATATTCCAAAAGTAGCTTGTGGTGGGCTGGTGGCCAAGACCATCAGCCTGAATTTTTTGTATAAACTCTGAGTTGTGAAGGTGAACTCTTGCGCAGAATTAGTCAAAGTGACATTGGAGGTGATGAGCCCATCAAATCTATTTTCATTATCGGGAATCCCATAAATCTTCCAGGACGTGATACGTGGTGCAGTAGGACTAGATCCCCCAGCCAGACTAACCTTCCATACTCGCACAGTCGTCGGGCATTCAATCTGTAACCAAGTCCCACTAACCCGAATCTCAATATCGGCTCTCGATGTGGACGCCGTCTTCCACTCACCTCTCACACCCGAGTTGAATGCCATATGAGGCGGGTTAGTGGGTAAAGATTCGTTGGCTGAGGCAATAAAACCCGTTTCGGAAACGTTTCTGGATAGGGGCGGAATGTGGCCGCTGTAGTTGAGAATCTTGATGCTCGTCGCGTATCGCCTTTCATTAGCTATCTCACTGTCTACATACCGCTTGTTAGTCAGGTACCATGGTCCCGAGGGCGGCGTATCATTTTTCGTAGTGGCGTTGGTGATCAGCTGCGTCACTTGTTTCAAACTCGCAGCGTCGCCATCGGATCCTGGAATTTCTGTTGGGAGCCCAGTAACTCGGTGGCCACCCATAGCCAGATCACCGGTCATGGTACTGCCGGATTTGAGCACGCACGCGTTCCTGACGATAACATCTTGCTCGTTGGCGTACCTCTTAGCAGCTTCAGCTTTCTGGTCCGCATAGAGTCTAACGGAAGCTCCAATCTCAGCGTTTTTCACGTCAACGTATCGTTTATTTGTCACATGCAACGGTTCTGTTGGTACTCTATCACTCTTTGTCATGTTGTCGGCGATCAGCTTCGATACTTGTGCCATACTCGTCGCGTCGCTTTCGGACGTTGCTGCGCCCGTAGGGAGCCCAGTAACTCTATTACCGCCCATGATTAAATCACCAGTCATTGCATCACCAGCTTTAAGCACGCATGCGCTCCTAACGATAACATCTTGCTCGTTGGCGTACGTCTTAGCAGCTTCAGCTTTCTGGTCCGCATAGAGTCTAACTGAAGCTCCAATCTCAGCGTTTTTCGCGTCCACATACCGTTTGTTAGTCAAGTACTTTGGTCCAGCCGGCGCCGTATCATTATTCATAGTGGCGTTGCTGATCAGCTGCGTCACCTGTTTCAAACTCGCGGCGTCGCTATCGGATCCTGGAATTTCTGTTGGCAGCCCAGTCACTCTTTTACCACCCATGGTCAAATCACCAGTCATAGAATCGCCGGTTTTGAGCACATGCCCGCCTCTTACGATAGCATGCTTCTCGTCCACATATCTTCTAGCGGTGGTGACCTTCTCATCCACGTACTGTCTGTAAGAAGCGTCGCGGGAATCTACATACCGCTTATTCACCACATGCAACGACTCCGTTGGTACTCTATCGAGTTTTACTAGAGCGCCAGCGACCGCTGTTGACACTTGTTTCCAACTCGCTGCGTCGCTATCGGATCCTGAAATTTCTGTTGGGAGCCCAGTAACTCGGTGGCCGCCCATAACTAAACTTCCAGTCATTACGCCGCCGGATTTGAGCACGCACGCATTCCTGACGATAACATCTTGCTCGTTAACATAACTTTTAACAATAAGGTCCTTGTCATCTGCATACTGCCTAACGGAATCTCTCAGCCCCGCATTCTTCTCGTCCGTGTACTGCCTGGCATCGATAAGTTTTTGGTCTGCATGATTTTCGGCTGCGGTCGCCTTCTGGTCCGCGTATCGTACCACTTGTGCCCAGCTCGCAGCGTCGCTTTCAGACGCACCAGCGTCTGTGGGCAGCCCAGTAACTTTGTGGCCACCCATTTTTAGAACACCAGACATCGTTCCACCGGTGATTTGTAAGTTGTCCTGATCTATGATGTCTGCATAAGCCTTTGTCGCGGCGTCTGTTTCCATCGTGGGCGTTCCCACGTTTGTCAGTCGAAAACCTCCAGCCGACAGAATTCCCATCATGGTATCACCCGCTTTGTGGACGAGCCCAGCGGCGCTTATCTGCCCCCCTCCCACCCCACCTCCGCCGTCTCTTCCAAATTTATCAACCGGCATTTTTATATACAAAAAGGTGACGGAAGTCTAACATAGGTCAAGAATGATATCTTCAAAATTCTTTCCAGCAGCGAGCTCTCTTAGCACGAGCAGACAGAGATGACCACATACCACATCATCGGGCCCCTGTAGCTGGAACGTTTGAGTTCTTATAGGATTTTTTAAATATCGAGAAATTTCGAGAGGCGGATCCAGCCCATAACTGTCAAAATAGACGGCTTTTGGTCCATCTATCCAATAGGCGACCCAGTGAGTACCATCACCAGAACCGGAATCCAGATTAACAACTCCACACTCCTTCTCACGAGCCACGGCGGGCAGACCATCTCGCATGAAAACACCGCGGAAATGCGGCAGCGCTCCGGCAACTTTCTCTATATCGAAGTTGCTCAGCGGTTTTAGTTTTTTTGTCCGATGTACAGGCCGGATCCTTTACACATTGAACAGCAACCACCATAAGTCTGGCGCCCGAGATATAAACCGGTCCCGCGGACCTGAGCTTCGAGTTCGCGATTGTGACGCGCGGCCTCTGCTAAAGCCGCGTCGTCGATCCGTTTTTTCTCGGCTTGGGCTGCATCGCTGGCCTGTTTCTTGCGCAGAGCCTCTGCATCGCTGGCCTGTTTGTTGTGCACGGCCTTTGCCACCTCGGCGGCCCCTCCAGCCGCGGCACCCACCGCGGTTAACCCGCCAAAAATCAGCGGGAGGAGAGCCAGTAGTGGAAGAAATCCGCCCGATTTTGTCATCTTTTTCAATTGTGTTTTGGTGAATCTCAGCTCCATGCCAACGCCTTCCGAAATCTTCCTCACGATTCGGGCGGCTTGAACTTTCGTAAGCGCGAGCTTATCTTCTCCACGAAGCTGGCCATGAGCGAGTCGGATCGTGGCACCAGTGCCGGCGCGCGCAGCTCTAGCTAATGTTTGCTTTTGCCCTTCGGTCAGTGAAAGGCCGAACGCAACGTATTCAGTTTTCATTTTTGGAAAAAATATATCTAAAAGAGGGCCTTGTATCTAAATGTGAAAACCGATTTCTAGTAGACGACGTTGAATTTGCTGCCATCCGATTCAAAATTCAGGAGTCGGTCGCTGATCAGGACGGCATATGCTGTCGTATTATTTGGTACCCCCTCGTTAAAGTCCACCTTGATTTGTATGTCCTGTACAGAGGTTTTAAGTCGTTCAGATTGCCTGCGCACGTCCAGAACGAAGATCGGAAACAAATCTACAAATTCGATTGGTGTCGGTTGGCATGACGATTCACGCGCGTCTATGCCGCAATATTCTTCCTTGAAGTCACGTAGGGCCTTGTAAGCGCGAGAGGTTGTCCTCTTGGTGAAGTCGAGATTCATGTCAACCACCGGGTAGCGATCGCTGTTGAGCATAGCGAAAATGTTGCGAACCTGCACATGGTCAAACAGTGCCGGATTCTGGCCTTGATGTGCATTCTTTCCAGTCTGAAAAGCAACAAGAATCCAGCGTGGCTTTTCCGTGCCCGACTTAACGCTCAAACGCCAGGAAAAAGTCGTCGCTCGTGGCACCGCAATGTTGTCGCATTGCATGGCGCGGAATGCTACAGGTACCTTAACCTTGGCTTCAATCTGCTTCATAAGCATGCTTTTATACTCCAAAGCGGGTATTATATGCGGCATGAACCAGGAGAGTTTAGTCAGCGCGATCTGGCCGTTGGCCGCAGCGGCTTCCTTGAAGATCGCGTCTGCATCCCCCTGCCGGCTCAGCAGTAAAGAGTGTTTGATCCCGTATACGACCTTGTGATAATCATCGCAAAAACCGAATAGATGTCTTAAGGGAACGATGAATGAAAATGTGCCGATGGGGACGGGTTTTCCAATGATCATCAGTCGACGGGCCTCGAAGCCGATATTCGCGGCCGCCGCCGCCGCACTCGTGTCCTTCTGCCAACACATGTTTAAACCTTCGCCTTTGGAAAAATCATCGCCGTATACCAGCATGCCTTTCATCGTCGTGGCTTGCCCAGGTGACATGACATTCTCTATCTCGGTATTGTTAGCCAGGTATCGAATTTGAGAAAACATGTACGGGATAGCATTGTTGATGAATGACACCAACGAGTCTGCGTTGTAAGCCGCGCCAGTTGATGTAATCCTGCCCTCCACAAGAAGGTAACTCTTAGAAGGCTGCGTGAAAATGTCTTGGTTCTGGATGTCTATCTGTATGGCCTGGCCATTGTTAATAGCCGCAGGGTTTTGTGATTCATACTCGCGGTATTCAAACGATTCGATGCTATTATCATCGGGTACCGCCGAAGCGATGTCCAACATTTCACTCGGCACGTCAAATGCCGCCATTATTATAAGTAAAAAAGTTCAAGCTTCAATTATTAATCATGCTGTAAATGAAATTCATGTGTGGTGGGTAAAGCATTTTTTGCGTTTTATGAATTAGTCGGAATTTTTTTATTTCATTTTGCGAGAAACAGACCCTTGCCGCCGCGACTCGGCTTTATAGTTTTGAAACCGGATCCAGCAATGCGGCTGTTTATGTCGGCCATTGTCGGAACAACGGGTGGCGGACTTACAGCCAGTTGTTTTAAGTACTCGATGCTCTTGTCGCTGAGCGCCTTCTCCAAAGGTGCGGGGACAACGGGCGCGGCAGATGAATTTTCATTTCGTAAATGAGCTTCATTTGCGGCCGCAGCGCGTCTCGCTTTCACGGCATCAACGATTTGTCTGACGGCAGACGCTGTTGTGGCCCCAGCTTTCGCGACATTACCAACCGCCTTGGCAACGTTTGTGATTGTGCCTCTATTCGCCGAGATGAAGGAGCCTGCACGGCCAAGGAAGCCCGCGATTTTGGGTATCCAGTCGAAAAGTCCACCACCCACGACACGACGCCGCCGCTTTTTAATTCCAAGAACAAACATGAGAATATTTAAGTGTGAAAATCTACGCACTGCGGATGTGAAACCTTATAGTTACTGTCTCACCGCGGAGGTTTAATTGTTCACCATTCTGGTCGGTCAGCCACACACGAATGCCCTGTACGTTGCCAGCCGGTGCTACTGGTAGGTACACTAGATTTTTCGGAGACTCGATTACCTTATAGCCGGGCGACACATCCGGGAAAAAACTGTAGATTACTGGCAGCTGGCTACCATTTCGATACGATCCAGAGATAATGTCACAATTTACCAGGATTGTGTCCACCCGGAGAATATCGACTGGATTTTCTCCCTCTTTATAACCAAGACTAAGCGTCTGAGGGTTAAAACCGAGCGTTTGCCTGATGGTAGATGCGGCCATATCTACCTTAAAACGGACCTTCGTTATCTTTACGAAGGCGCGAAGGGTAGATGCGTTAGCTCCTATAGTAATAGGAGAATCAAAGCTGAGTTGAGCAACACCTGGCGGCGGCGGATTTTGCATTTCTAACTGCCGGCTGATTTCATAATTAATCTGTGCGATCTCGTAGCTTCCGTCGGGTAAAATGATCGTCTTCCAGGTCTGTCCATTGGTGGAGCTGTAGACGAACTTGTTATTTGAACTGTCAATGTTCGGAATCGAATTATAGGTTTCAAGATTGACCAAAGCAAGCTCAAAGCGTCTTTTTGGATCCAGGTACAGCGGTGGTGAGAAAGCCGTGGTCCACCCTGTAGTATCTGAGGAAACAACTATACTAAAATTCTCCTTAGGCTGCAAAAGTTCTCGAATTTCTTCGAGTAGTTTCTCCGAGCGTTCCATCTGAGCCATGAATTTTGTTTTCTATTTCTATTTTATGAGCATGTTTCTATTCAATTCGAGTGCCAGCTCTTTGGAGATCGCACCGGAACGCAGTAACTCATCAAGAATGGCGGAGATTTCGTTGCCGAGACCTGTGTTTCCCGCGGCCCTAGAGGCCACCAAAAGCTGCAACCTCTCTACCAGGGCGTTTGGATCGTTGTAAAATTGCACCGCGCCGCCTCGAATCAGCTGGAACTTTTTACTTTTCCGGCCATGAATAGGCAGACCAGACATCTGTACGAGCTTTTTGAAAGTTTCAATTGCCTGAGGCGAATATTGCTTAGTCTTAACGAAGCGTTTCGTTAACAGGCTGAACAATGACTCATCGGCAGGAGCTTCGAGCACGAGGTTCCCACCTTTAAACACTCTTAGTCTACCAGCAGACAGCGCGACGGGGTCGACGGAGAGCTCACCCAAGGCGTTACCTTGTAATTTCAGAGGAACGGCTGGAACACTGAAACCCTTTCCTTTTTTAGTGAGGGCGTGGCCTTTCAATAGCAAACGAATTCGATCTCTGTAGTCCTGTAGGACGCCGATATCTACGGCCAGAGCATGTACCTTTTCTTCGTCTCCGTTCTTATTGGCCTTCCTTTTCTCTTTGCCCAGGGTGTGGCGATTATAATAATTTACGCCTTCGATTATCTGTTTCACAGCTGCCGTGTCGTTCAGGTCGAGCTCGCTCGGAGGGGTAAAACCGTGCCGCCTGATTGCATCGACGTTGAGATGTCTGTTTGGGTGGACGAGCAATGCTTCCTGAGCGGGGTGTGCCGCAATCGCCGGAATAGCCGTTGGAGCAGCTGTTCCTGCTGAATCACCGAACAACGCCGCTATCGGGTTAAAATTAGCAGACTCTGAAATCTGCGCCGGCAAATCCTGTAAAGCGCTGGTAACTTTCTGCAGCTCCTTAGACGTAGCCACCTGGGATTCAGCCGTGGCTGTGGCTATTGGTTTAAAAAGCTTTGCCGCATCGTACTGAAGGTTGGCTTCACCGAGTTTCTCATCCACGAAACGCTGTCTCAATCGATTTCTGCGAGCTAAATAGTCCTGAGTCAGGGCGTCTCGCTCCTGTTTAGAAGAAACCTTTGTCCACATCGCGTTTATATGTCGACTATATGTTGCCTATATCGTGTCTTTAAATACTTGCCTTGGGCTTATAGAAGCGATCGAACCCGCAGCGATATTTTCCATCGTACACTTTGGACGTCAAATCTATGACTGCGAATCCATATGGTTGGGCAGCGCACTCGCTGAAGAACGTACGGAATTCATCGAAAGACATGTCGCCGCCCACGAACGTATCGTGAATGGCTCGTAAATTCTTGCTATCCTGGTTGAAGAGGACGATAAGATTAGCATTGTCACGGATCGCTTGCTTCGGAATTCGAAAATAATTCTGTGTTAAGTAGAAGCAGTCCGCGCCACCGTGTCGACCCATAGTGAAATACCTTTCAATGGGCGACTGTTTTTCAAGCATAACGTCATCGAACACTAGAAGGCTTCTGGCATTCTTATTTAATGATTCAACTGGAACTATTTCATCTGAGCAAGAGTGAAAGGAAGCCACTTCCTTCCCGGCAACTTTTTCGAGTTCTGTTATCCAGTCCCGGAGGAACTGATATTTTTCCTGTCCCAGAGACTTTGAGTATAGATAGAGCCGGTCAAAACGCAGGTACCCCTTCTTCAACAGAAGGTTAAGCAGTAAGTTTGTTTTTCCACATCCGCTAGGCCCACAGATTATACACCGTATGCTAGATGGCAACAACCAATGGTGGTGTTTTTTCCCATCGTCGGCTTCGAGATCAAAATTTGTTATTTCCATATAGAGACAACGAGTTATGATTGTATTCAACGAAAACAATGTATTGCCTACGATGTAAGAAACATACTGAGACTTCAAATGAAACAATTGTCGAGTTACGAAACGGTCGGCCAGCCAAGAAGGGAACCTGTGCCGTCTGCGGTGCAAAGAAGAGCCAAATTTTGCCTTCTAAAGTGCGGAAGCGCAAGACTCATGAGTCTAGCGGAGGCTCGCTACTGAATAGCGCTCTTAATTTTCTGCCTCTGCCTGAGATGCATATGAGCCTTCCATCCGGTATGTCTTCGGAAGATAATCCGGGAGGTTCTTTTCAGAACACGGGAAAGTACTCTTACTGCGGACCATTCACAAAACTCGATAAACGGCTGTCACAGCGCTATCACGGTGTTAATCAGCTCGACCGTGCGTGCCTCCACCATGATGTGGCTTACGCAGTTCATAAAGATACCCCAGGGCGTAACCACGCAGATGACATCCTCGCTGCAGCCGCGTCGAAGATCGCACTCACCGATGAAACTCCAGATTATGAGAAGAAGGATGCGCGGCTGGTATCGGCCATTATGTCAGCAAAGTCGAGGCTGGGGATGGGTGTTGGACGGCGGCGCTAATGAAAATCATTTGTGTATGTGTTTACCTGTTTGTAATATATAGTATTACTGAAATGTCTAAGCACCTTTCAGCCGTCTATTACAGCCCTAGAGGTTACTGGCGAGGTAAGGCTGCGGTGAAGAAACTAGCCTCAGCCGCCAAAGTTTCCGAGGCGGAGGCTCGTGATTGGCTGAAGAAACAAGCGGTGTGGCAAATTTATCTTCCCGTTCCACGCCGCATACCGCGTCCAAAGTTCGATGAAAATCGACCAAACGCCGTACACCAAGCCGATCTCTTGTTTTTACCTCACGATAAAGTAGGCCGAAAGACTTATAAATACGCTCTCACTGTTGTTGATGTTGCCTCACGATACAAAGAAGCTGAACCGTTGATAAACAAAAGTGCGACCGAAGTCGCCGCCGCTTTAAGCCAGATCTATAAGAGGGGTCCATTGGCTTGGCCTCGACTTCTTCAGGTCGACCCTGGCCGCGAATTTATGGGTGATTTTACACCGTTGCTGGCGAAGCACGACGTTCTTGTAAGACGCGGACAGGCCGCAAATCATCGCCAACAGGGCATCGTTGAACGCTTTAACCGTACTCTAGCTGAGCGACTCTTCGGTGCTCAATACGCTCAGGAATTGCTCCTGGATGCAAGGGGGTCATCCGAACGGTCAGTGGAATGGGTTCGACGATTGCCCGAAGTTGTAGCTGCACTAAACGATGAGCCGACGCGCTTGCTCGACATGAAGCCGGTTGAAGCGATGAAAGCTGCTAAAGTGACACAGAAGCCCTCTCATTCACAAATGAAAACTCGTTTGTGGGGCTTGGATGAGCCTGTTCTCGGGCACGACGTTCTCGTCCGATATTTGTACGCTCCCGGCGAGCTCGAAGGTGGAAGCAAACGTGCCACCGATCCTAACTGGTCGCTCACCATCCACGCTATTTTGGATGTTGTTCGGCGGGCTGGCCAACCGGCTTTATACCATCTAGTTGATGGGCCTGGCCGCGGGTTTGTACGAGAGGAGCTGATTCTGGTGCCTATGGGCACTGAGTTACCCCCCGATAGAATACTCAACCGTCGTTGATTTTGTAGTGCCCGTATGCCAGCGTTGTTATCCCGTCCGGAGATATCCACTTTTTTGTGTCTAATGGAGAGAGGCTGATCTTATTCTGCTCGTACACTCCGATCTGGTGGTCGTGGCTTCGAATCACGACTTGTGTGTGCCGCATCTCTTCTCGTTCGAACAGGCACTCCTTGTATAGCTCGTGGTGCAGATCCTTCTTCACAACTGCTCTCTGAACGCCTTTTGCTTTCCTGATCTCTGAACCGCCCGATTTTAAGATCGAGTACATCTTCGGACGCAGTCCTACGAATTGGGCTATGGCCACTCCGTTACATTCATCCTTGAACTTGCCCACGACTTTCTTGTTCTCGACGTCGTAGTATGGGCTGTCTCTAGGAAACTCGGAGAGGTCGTATAGGTGTTTTTTATTCCACATATCGGCATAGGCGTTCGGAGTCTCCACCTGAAATAAGAGGCTATCTGTGTCTGTATATAGCAACTGGGCTCTTTCACCGTACTCGTTTTTCACCTCGTTGTACCAGAAGTCGTACATCAGATGCTTGCTGAGGTCGAGGACAGCCTGGCCGACATATACAGGTCTGTTTAACTTGAGCTTGTTCTTCAAACTATGAATCGCGGCGAGTTGGTCGTTGAAGATTTTGTGTGATATGTAGGCCGGGTCCGCAATTAGTTTACGAAGTTTGTCAACTTTTGAGGCCGGGACCAGGTTGACCCTAATTCTTTTTCTAAGATTTTCCATGGTTTTTCCGAAAACTGCATTATTGGCCAGTTTGAAGAAGTCTTTTTCAAATTCCGACGTTGCCTTCGCTCTCAATTTTGTATTCATCTCGATGTATGGAGCCATCCACGGCTCCTGTCTAAATTTAATGGCACGATGAATTTTAGAAACTCGCAGCCCCAACGAGTGATATAGTTTGAGATTTCTATAATGGACCACATACCGCTGCTTAGGTCGTAGGCTGGGTACTAACTTCACATGCTTTGTGAACTTGCCTCCCAACTCGTTCATAAGCACATTCTGATAGTCGCTCAACCACTCCTCTTGGACTGTCACGGTTTCTGGTGCTAAGGGATAGTCGCTATGTGCGTCGTGAAGGTGCTCCGGGTACCCGAGATCTACTTCAAGTAGGAAGCCTTCAGGCGCGTCATCTGGAGTTTCCAACACTTCATCGAGAGTTGGACTTTCCCAGCTAAATCCTCCAACTGGCAGTGGCTGTTGCATCGCCCAACCGTAAAGATTATTCGCGTCGAGGTACATGATCCAGTTGTCTGGCTTCGTGGTATCGTAGTCGGGGCATTGCGGGTTGTTGGCCTTTGCGAATCTCTTGGATACCATCGAAATTCCGCCTCTTAGGCCTTTCTCTACGAACAAATGCATGTCTATATCGGTTAAAAGTTCGAGTTCGATCTTCGTCTTTTTCAACAAAGCGTCCCAGGCCATTCCTGGTAGGCTAAAGTAGTTTGCTGGATCTAGACTGTAGTGCTTCATCGAAGTGGATCTGAAGGTCTCGAATACGTCGGCTAGTAGGAGTACATCCGTACGGAGATACAAGTCGTGATAGTCACCCAGAGTTTTACAATCGAATTCATTCCATACTCGTTGAGCGTGTTGATAATCCTCATCAGAGATGTTCTCTCGGGACAGCCTGCTGTAGAACGCTTCTTTGGGTGGAAGTCGGTCTTCTTCGAAGCGGTGGTAATCGTCAATGTGCTCGTAACAATATACGCCCTTTCGCCTCAAAAGATCTAGTTTTGTCCTATCATCATGAACGAAATTTTCCTTTATATATGCCGTTGTCACTTTCAAATCCTCTAGCGACAGATTTCCTGATAATTTATCCAACGAGCTGTTTAGAAACTGGAGGCTGTCGATGAACTGTAGTTGTCCTATGTTGAATGTCATGTACTTCTCCATATTGTTTGGAATACAGTTAATTTCAGTTTCCTCATCCTGCGCGGCCTCACAGCTACCTATCGCTTGCATTATGAGGTGGCTGTCGTAACCTCGCAGATTGTGGAAGACCACCGGTACCTTACACTTATCTGGATATATTCGAAGTTTGAGGTTGCAGGCGTTATGAGCGGCACCTCGATATTTACCGGTAATGTGGCAGTGGTCGCGAACTCTATCCTCTTCGAGCGCTTCTCCGCAGATATGACATTCAGTAGCCTCGCGGAATGATTGGCGATCAACTGCTGACATAACTATCTTAGCTGGGGTGGCCAGCCTTTGTTTGATAGTGGCTAGCTCGCCTTGTAGTCGTTGTAGGAACTCTTCCACGGCGTTCTCTCCACGATATAAAACTGGTTTCTTCGTGCGGCCGTCGCATCGAACCACTATGTAACAAAAACTACATGGTTTCTGCTCAGCTATCTGTCTAGTGTTGCTCTCGTTGGGATTCATGGCTGCACCTTCAATTGGTACGTTTAGAGCCTCGAAGTCTGCGTAAACGATATAAGGAGTGCGCATCTGTTTGTGATGGTTCTGGAATTTGAGGATATTTTCATCCTCTTTTGGCATCTCAATTCGCTGAGGCTTCTCACTGATACCCTGGCAATCTTTGATATGGGCATCCAGCAAGTCTTGTCTACAGAATATGTGTAGGCAGCGACGACATGGGTGTTTCTTGTGCTTGTCTTTGCTATTTTGATGAAGAATTCGGCCAAGGTCTTTAATCCAGACGTAGTGGTAATCCTCACCTTTAACTAATAGTAGAAGATCGATATTATAGTCTCTATTGATCTGCTTTGAGACATAAATCGGGTACAGCCCTTCATTCCATCCGAAGACCGATACGGACACCATCGGGTTCTGACGCTCGAACTTGCCGACATCTGTGACCTTCACTGGAAATTCTATTCCGTCGAAGTTTAGCTCGAGGAGGTGGGCACGATACTTAGTTGGGCGTTGAGGGTCCTTATCTACTGGATACATTGCGCTTAGAATGGCCCACTCGAAGCACCGGTTGTCTTCATTCTTTACATTAACGACTGAATGATAGGGGATATACTTCGGTGTTGCAAAATAGCTCTTGCCTCGGAAAGGCTTATATCTTGCAAAACTGAGGTCTAGCGCCACGACCCGCCTCACCCTCCACCCCGACCCCTCATTGGTGTAATCCTCGAGGAGTTTTAGTATTTCGGCCTTGGCCTTCCGTATAGCCCCTTGGATTTTACCCGCATTGGTAACTGGTACTGCTTTGCTTCGAAAGTATGTTGTGGTGGTAATAATACCGGGAGCCGCGTTGCCATCGTACACGTTGTCAATAGTCGGCGCCAACTTTTCCAAATCAACAGTCAACACTTGAGAGTATTTCAGACCGTCCTGTTTCAACAACTCTTCGTTGAGTTGTGCCTCAATGCTGTGCTCCATTGCACTCAAGAAAGCCAATGCATCTCCTTCCAGCCTGTGGTTAAGAGGTACTTCTGCACGGAAGTCTCTCAGAAGCTTATTGGCGAGCTCTTTGTGTAGTAGAAAGGGTGGTGGTCCACCTCTATCCTTCTTAATTAGGAGTGGGTCGAATTGTGCCAGAAGGGCCTTACGTTTTGCCCCTCTATGCTTGCGCACTGGAGGAATTGGCCTTGGAAGCAGTGGCTGTAGTAAGCGCCTTTTGACCGCATCTGGGATAGGTTCGTCTAAGATATTCTGTAGAACAGCTCGAAGAGCGGGGGGACCAGTAAACTCACCCAACAATTGTTCAATTTTTTCATTCGTAGACAATGCCATAGTAATAAATTAGTTTATATTACTGTGGCAAACTTTTCTCTAATATAATAAGTTTTTCATTTCTTTAAATAGAAATTTTTTTATTATCTAGTCTATTGAAATAGATGATAGACGTTTCCATTCTTTATTAAATTCGCGAACTAACCCACCTCGTCGAGCTCTCAAATATTTAGCGAAATAACCACATTTCATACACTCACCCACGTGTGTTTTTATACCCCTTCCACATTTGGCACATGGTCTTGTCCCACAACCGTTTCGCAGTCGTGCCAAATGTTTGAAACAGTACTCCCCAATGCACCTGCGACAGCAGAGGGATGTTTTACCTATACCGAGCCAAATGCAAAAGTTTTGTCCTAACATTATGTTTTATGTATACCACAACCTATTCATTTATTTAAATTGAAAAATGACCCGGTTTGGGCCGGCCTCGTGGGAGGTTCTCGGCCGGCAGCAAACGTTGGTAATCTCATTTCTTTACCCTGAATGACCATTCCATTCCCTCTGGCAGGCCCTTGATAGCACCAACGGGTTGGGGTTTCAGATTCACTCTTTGTAACGGTTTTTAAGCTTTCAGAACGCCGCCTGGCGAATGCGTCAACTCCGGTTTCAGATTCACTCATTGTAACGGTTTTTAAGCTTTCAGAACGACACCTAGCGACTGCGTCAGTTCCTGTATCTCCTATCTACTTCTGAAGATATACAACGTCCACACCATATACTACGATCACCTAGCGTAGCATAGATCACCCGAAGAGTCAGTCTGCTTAGGCAAAGAGAATGACTTATGCAACTTACTATCAAGTCTAATTTAAACTGGTCTTCACTGACCGTAATCGTAATCGTAATCTCAAACTTCTAAAGCGTCACTTTGAAGGCCAAGCGTAGGGCACCAGTCTATTCACGAGCCCTGATGTGATCTGATCTTATCCCATAGTATCCTATCCAATGTAGTCTACTATTCTGTCCTTATCCTAATCTTATCTTATCGTAAAACTTCTGTAGGCCTAGTGCCAGTGCCATCATGCAACCACAATTCCTTCTAACTTGCAGAGGCGTAACTTTGGTCTAAAAAGTGGGGGTACCAATTTCTTCTCCACTTTCACTTTTCGCACGGAGACCATCTTAGGAAAGGCACAACAATAAAATATTCATTGGTATCACTTAAAAAGTGGGGGGTACGGTACCCCCAGTCCCAAAAGTGGGGGGTACGGGTACCCCTCGTACCCCCCACAAATTACGCCTATGTTCTAAGTAAAACGAAACATGTTCTGCGGATCATAATACCCGAAACAGTGATATTTTATTGTCGGCGCATTTGAAACATAATGACAGTCATTTGTGAAATGTAAGGCCGAGTAAACCTCATCTTTCGTTTTCGTGCATTGCAGAGGTGGGGTCAAAGGGTAAAGTGGCTGCTGCTACTACTGCTGATGCTGATGCTCCTGATGCTGCTGGTGGTGCTGCTGCTGCTAGTCCAGCGGCAGCACCTCCTCCAGTGTCCTGGAGGCAGGCAGCTAAGAGCGTCTCGGAAGCTCTGAGGAGAGCAAAGGCGGATGGCTTCTTTGGTAAGTGCCAGACAACGTCTGTCATACATCGTCAACTATGCATTGTTTAAAGGCTTCATTCTAATTTATGTGAACCGACTCTTATAATAATTGTCATAATCTTTCTTTTGCAAAGCACCAATCGTTTCCTTGCATTTTATCTAACACCAGGTTTGAATTGTACATCCTCATACTTATTGTGGGACATGGTAGCCGATTGGTTAGAGCGCTCTCTTTGTTAAATGTCGAGTGCGGTTTTGAGCCTCTCCTGAGAGGGTGGCTGTTTAGGGATCTTGATCAAGTCCTTCACTCGCAACAGTTCAATGCCATTGATTGATGCTTTGTGATTAGGCCTAGATAGTGGCGCTTAATGACTAATACTAATGAATATGTAATTAAAAATTACTCAAGCTAAACTTAAGTATTGTCGTGTAAGCATTATCTCAACCGTCACGAACGCTATATATAAGGCTAAAAATGTGAACTAATCTTTTAGGACTCTGCTCTGATAGAGAGCAGAAAGCGTTGGAATGAAATAGTCAATACATACGTTTTCTATTAACCGGACTCGGACCTCCACTGGACGTCGATCTCTGGACAACCCCTCTGATACGACGCAGCGCCGGTGAATAAGCTTGTGTCGTGCGCTTAGCTTTAGAGTAGCACTTTAGAAATTTGGAGTTTACGATTATGATCTTAATTAAATTCGGCTCTACTTCTCATAATGTAAGTCTGTCTGAAATTTTCCTCTCTTATTGTGAAAATCGCCGAATTTCCATGGGCAGATAGATAAATTCAGATAGACAGAAATGTTCGACTAGATTGCTTCAGTCATGCACATGCATATCACTTTGATTTTAATTAATGTAAAGAAACAGACTATTAATTTGTAAAGTGTTTGTGTTTAATTGTAAAGAGGATTATGTTGATGTTCGAATACAGAGTTTTTAGAAACGGAAGACAAATTCAAGATCGTTATGTCGACGGTGGAAAAGCAAGAAGCTAAAATAAAAGAGTACGGTAGACTGAATTTAATCAACATCAACTTTGAAAGCTCTTATGCATAGATTTAGCCACAGATATCACAGATTCAGAAAAGCATGCAAAGACTTCGACAAGGATTGAATGAGGATAAGACACCTTGAAGAATCGGGCATAAACAGATGCCTACTTTTACAAATATGCTAATTGAAAGCGGTGTTAGATATAAAAACTTAAGATGGGCTAGGTCTACAGCCTGGATTCCTGGCAATGATTTGACCACTGCTATTTTATAAATTGCACCTCTAGGGTCACCAGGAGTTATGCAACAATCACACCATTTACTACAACCGCCTGTAGATCACCTGAAGACTCAGTCGTATATTTACGTTGTTTTTGTTGCAATTTGCAGGTTAGTGGCAAATCAGAAAGCTCTCCAGGTAAATCCGTTAGGCATACATTTCTCCAGTTAGATATCAGGTTTCCATATGCCGTGTAAATAATTAAAAGATTTTTGGAGCTGAACAGCATATTACGCAATATTAACGACGTTGTAGATTGAAGGAACAAACTCGTTTAAATGAGCGTCTGTCTCAAACATCGAATAATATAGGCCCTATGTTTCGACGGAAATGGCGACTTTCACCACATTGGCCTCAAACACAGCCTTCGAATTATGCACGAGGCCAACAACAGCCATAGGCCCAATTAAGCGGTAGTCCTGTGAAGTTATAAATGAGCCTGCATGTAGACCTATAAGAGCGCCCAAAGATGACAAGAAGATTCTGCGAAAGCAGAGAATAGACGCAAGTCAAGAAAATGAAACAGTAGATATCTGGTGTTAAATTTACACTTGTAGGCCCTATAGTTTTTTTTATCTCTACAATTAAAGTATAATGTTTTTACATTTTTAGGCCAGCATTCACAGCCTTTCTGCTCACATGCTAGGCGACGGGTCCAGCCGCAAAAGCGAGTCTCACAGGGAAACAGTAAGAGAATTATTTTAGACTGGGATTGGCTAAAACGTTGCTAAGATCGTGTGCGTACACTCCGAGTTTCATTCTCTTCATACTTGGAACTTTCCATCTAAATAACTTTTCGCATATAATGTCACTTGATCAGATCCAGCACAATGAAGTATGTGACGCTCTCATAATACAGCAGTGAGATCAGTCCATGGCGGACCAGATTATCTGCTCAGAATGTGACAACACCGCCGCTGGATGTTTCGGTTACTGAAACATGCAGACATGCCTGCGAACGGAATAATAATAGGAATCGAAGAACTGCTGTAACATCGCTGTAATAGGTCTAATGCTCAAGACATCAGTCAACAGTAGCTAATGAGCAAAGTGGTTGTCCTAATCGTAATCACAAAATCCACATTTCTAAAGCGCTGCTCTAAAGCTAAGCGTTGGGCACTAGCTTATTCACGAGCGCTGCGTCGTTTCAGAGGGGTCAAGAGAAGGTACCAAATCTCAGGGTAAGCCCGATCAAAAGAATTGACCGGACTCACTCTGCTTCTTGTTTTAAGATGCATGCAATTTATATACCGGGAATATTATATTGTTACGGATAACAGACCTACAATAATTATTATTGTAATTGAAAGCGTTTTGTCTTTAGCAGCTTATCTTACAGTAAAACACAAATGCGAGACACTAACGATGCAAAAATAATGTATGTTTCATGCAGGCATAGGCCTACGTGTATATATAGGCCTAGATATAGGCCTATTCATGGAATTGAAATCTTGATGTAATGCTGGTCGGACTTTTGCTATTATGTCTAGGGACTCAAAGTGTTGTCTGATTACAACAATCGCATCTTGAAACTGCTGAAGCAATCGGCTGACCACATCAAAAGTTTTAAAGGGTTAGACTGCAGTTGCAACACATCATCTATTTATTTCGGCCTAGTTATTTTTCTTTGTTTGCTCTACATAGCTTGCCTGTTTATTTACAGAATTTAATTATTAGGCCTACGAGTCCAAAATCAGTAAATCTATGTTTGAAGATAGGTCTACATGTAGGCCTAGGCCCTACCGTATATCTATAAAGTATATAAAATATATAGAATGTATCTATAAAGTAGACCTATCTCAATCGCGAATGAATGTTTCCTATGAATTGTGTCAAGAACAAGACTTAGTCATACAAAGGCATGAGCAAATATATTGTCTTAACTATAGTATTTTAAAGGTGTTAGCGAGTTAGCAATTCTGGCCTTTTGTGGTAAACGATCCCAAAGATCTGAAAGCACGCACTCCCAGTGTTATACTGAACTTAAGCTTTGCAACGAGCCAGCAGACCATTGAGAAAAGCTTATTACGCATTCTGACGCCACTAATAACGTAAGTCACTTATCAATCAATGTGAGCTAGGCTCGAAGCTGAATAGTCCGCGTTAAATTTTGATGGCGGCGTTATGAAGAATAATTATCCACGAAGAACAGTCATAGCATAACGATATCAGGATTCATTTACAATGGACCTAAGCCGCTTAACCCTGGCACGGGCATGCCCACACTTAGACACATCGAGGATGGAATGATGGGAAACAAAATTTGATTCCTCTCCTATGTAGGCCTAGGCCTCCTACTTTGAAACGTGAGTCCGAATTAACGCCCAACCAAATCCAAGCGATCGACAACCTTTGCCTGTTGAATAAACCTATAAAGCGCTTTCGCCTATAAATGATGGGATACAGTGAAGGTAAATTTATGAATTTTTTGGCAATAGAGATGAGTCCGTTGATGAGGAACTCTTGAAAATCATCGAAGATGAACTTAGTAATGCTCCTAAGACGATGGAATCTACGTCAGCAAGAAGTCTCAAAGTAAGTGGCAGCACATCATATATTCACATAGGGCTATTCCCTGCATGTCTGCATAATCAAAA
The DNA here is from genome assembly GCA_963556255.1 of Allolobophora icterica. Taxonomy (NCBI): domain Eukaryota; kingdom Metazoa; phylum Annelida; class Clitellata; order Crassiclitellata; family Lumbricidae; genus Allolobophora; species Allolobophora icterica. Next base: position 65,458,971 of record OY744606.1, read on the forward strand.
CACACACACACACACACACACACAAACACCCACACCATATACACCCACACACACACACACATATATATATATATATACATATATATATATATATGTATATATATATATATATAGATGATGCCTCCTAGGGAGTGGAAGGCTGAGTCGACCTAGAGGGGTCTTGCGGGTATCGAACCGCGCTTCTCAAGATCTCATGTTCTTCATGCAAGACTATTTCAATTCATCTATATCTCCCTCATAGACAACCTGATTAGGTGGTAAGCCAAAGTTTAGGTCTCTGTTGGTCTACATTTCCTGTTATTGTGTGTTTGATTCGCAGGACGACAATTCCAGACACTCATCCCTCAATGAAAAAGCAAGCAACGAGGTCATTATTTTGATCATATATTACTATCTAAACAGTTCTGTTTTAACATTTTGCTTGAATTCTCATCAGGCATGTTAAAATCAGTGTATGGGTTTAATATCCTGTATGCGAGTTAAGAATATTTATCTCTGTAAGACGATAAAGAGCCTACGTATTTAGGGTTAGGCCTATATAGGCCGCAAAGATCTGTTTAAAACAGGAACATCAGATTTATTAGAGAACTGTCCAAGTCTTCATATATCTGGTGGGCACAGCAGTTAGCAATTTAACTGATATGATCGGGAGAACTGAACCTTTAAGCAGGTAGATCATCTGATTTGGAATCGTTCGTTTATAATTATCCCATCGTTTTCATTCATTCATTTTCATGCATTCACTTTTATTCGGTAACCATCCAGAGAAAAAATGATACAATAACACATAACGAAACAGTATGGGTTACACTGTAACCCAGTTGGAACGTAATACACATTTCGTAATTTCAGTGTAACCCAGTTGGAACGTAATACACATTTCGCCACTAAACTATACAAAGATCTAATATCTGAAATCTTTGACACTCAAACTCACCCAACAGATCTCTTCTTGCAGAATTGACACTGAAGTAAGGCCTATAGACGTAACTGAGAGGACTTTCTCCCACGCAGCTTTTGTGTAGCGCAGAGAAATCTTGACGATTTGCCTAACATTAGGCCTACTTAGTAGGTTTACTTAGTCCTTCCCGTGGAGGTCTGCACATCGGGCAATGCAGCTTCTCCATTCGTCTCTGCAGTCCATTGCAAGTCTTCCGGCTTCATGTAATGTAATTGGCCGGAAACCATCAGAGAGTTGCTAAGTTTATCCTACATATAACAGTCTTGATCCTACATAATATGCATGACCTATTTTAAAACATTTTCAAGACGTTCAATTTCATCAGTCAATAGGCTACTGTCGATCTGGTCTCCAATTTTCAACAACGAATTGCAACTCTTAATTTCTTCCAGTCACAGCTCGCTCACCAAATGTAATGTAATGTAAATCTCCGGAATTTCTCAGCGCCACACAAAAGCCACGTCAGGGAGACCAGCTTAAACACCGGCGCTATGTCAAATCAAGTCCGCAATAGCCATATCCGCCTTATCCGTGCCGGTGCCAGGTCAGAGTCCGGGAGGTCAAGCCGAGGAGACAGCAGGGTACAACGGTGGTAATCGGTGATGATGGCGGTTGTGTGGTGGCGCGGGAATGGAATCAGGACAGGATAGCTTGAAGAGTTCGGTTTTCAGTCGTGAGTGGAAAGCAGCGGAGGACAGTGCAAGCGGAGGAGAGGTGATGTCAACAGGCGATATGGGAGGATGAGCAAACTGGCGGAGATCTTTTGGGAGATCATTCCAAACAGCCGGTGCAGCATAGACTAAGGAGCGGTTGCAGAATTTAAGAGATGAGGAGACTGAAGGCCGAGATAGAGAAAGATATGATGATGAGCTAGTAGACCCGGGCGGTTGGATGGTAAATAGCTGGCGGGTGTAAGAAGGTTGAGAGGTTTGAAGGGCGTTGTACGTAAGAGATGTGATTTTGTAATGGATGCGTTGAGGGACTTTCAGCCACATGGGTGAGACAGTTTAGTTTGTGAAAGTTGTAGCCTGTAACTTTGGGATAATTATGACCGAACGATTCCAAATATGTATGCATACACATAAGCGTAATTTGTGGGGGTACGACCCGTACAGCCGTACTCCCCTCACTTTTTGGACTGGTTACACGCGTACCCCCACTTTCTGAACAATGTCAATCAATATGTTATTATTGTGCCTTCCCAGAGATCGCAATCTCGGCCTTGCTTCATATGTGTGTAAGAAATTGATACCCCCCACTTTTCAGACCAAAGTTACGCCCCTGTGCATAGGGCCTACACCACCAATTTAGTCATCTATTCGTCAATTTGAGCAAACCTTCCCACAAAACTCAACACAACCAAATCTAATCCACATTACATTTCGAAATCCAACGTCCTATCCTTAACCTCAGACAGCCAATGCCGACTCGCAATCACTTGTCTCTTACAGCAACTTTGTCGACAGCTGAGGAGAGCATAGGCTACATATGCTTTTGATAGCGAAATATAGCCTATATGTGGAATATGTAGGCCTACCTGCGTGATCAGTGGACGATATGAACTTACAGTCCAAAACAGTAGCCCAAGTTTTTCGCCTCCCTCTGCAAATCGTTCTTTATCATTTTAGATAGGCCCTATATATATATATATCCCTGTCATCATGCCTACATGGAGCCCATATAGGACCCATATTCCCACATGGGACCAGTTTACAGCGCATACGGGTCCCATGTAATGCCCATGCAGGGTTGCTGGCAAGGATGAAGGTCATGAGTCTCACGACAGTCATGATAATACTTGAACGACACGTGCATGCATGTCTCCATAGACTGTTCTATGGTAACAATTATTTAGAAAACGAAAGTTGGTGAGACGGATACAGGAGCAAAGACCGGAGACGCAAAAATACCATCAACAACATCTGCAACAGCAATTAATAAGGTAGCAACGATTCCAGAAGAGCCCAAGAAAGGAAAGAAAACCACTCACAAAAACAAGGTAGCGTCCACAATTATTTCACCATAAGCAGTTTAAACTTAACGAAAGGCGCGTTTCAGCTAGGCCTGCAAATACATGTGGAGACCAACGGATTTGTTAAAATGTTCTTACAAGTATCAATCAATCAATCAATCAATCAATCAATCAATCAATCAATCAATCAATCAATCAATCAATCAATCAATCAATCAATCAATCAATCAATCAATCAATCAATCAATCAATCAATCAATCAATCAATGTCTTTATTGCTATCAATCATGCATGCATGTATGTATGAATTAAGACACTAATAAATATAGCGCTTTTTAGATACCTCACTTAAGTCAAGTAGAGCTAACTGGATATCACCTTAATAGGCTATAAATTAAAATAGAAACAGAACATTATATAAGGGGCAATCGACCAGTCCTCTCCCTCATCGCTTGATCTTCTCACCGACAGTGTGGGGTCAATGCACTTCTTTATAACCCAGTTAGCACCTCCTTAATAGGTAATCGATAGGTTATAATGATCTATTACGTGGCTTGATCAACGAGTATCCTTCAGTGTGTCAGTTAAAAAAATTATTTCGAATGACTCTTTTCAATATCAGGGAAAGAAGAAGAACGAAGTTCCAAAGAAGAAATAGTCATTTCCTGATTATTCGAGAAATGGGTAACTAATTGATTTATTTATTTCGGATATTTCTCTAGCGCCTCCACAAGTCTACTACTACTAGAGGCGCTCCCGACTACAGCATTTGATACTGTGTCGGAGTTTTCACGCCGAAGCGCCACGAGCAATGGCGAGTGGACTTGCCCAAGGTCCGTACGCAGCGGCTAGAGTGGGATTCGAACCTGCAACCCTCCGGTCACAAGGCGCCGAACTCACCACTGAGCCACCACGCCCCACTAATTGATGTTATTTAACAGCTTAATAGAAGAGAAACGGAGACGAGTGTAACTGTGTGTATAAGAGGTATGAAGTCAGAAGAAAGGAGATGAATGTATGGTAATACTAGACTAATTTAGCTAGTCTTAGATTTGCAGCTGCCTACAACGTTCACATAAGTGAGTAAGCAAGCCCAGTGAATCAGGGTGAGAATTGTCCGAGGGGTTGAGGGGTTCAACCACCCCCCCTAGTCTTTCTTAGGACTGCCACAGTTGTCTTCATTGCACACTCCAGTGGGTTGTTTCCAACCCCCAGTTGTGCTAGTGGGATTATTTTGTGCATATATTTCAGCATTTTCTTTCACAATTCACTTTGTGGGTTACTCATAAAGTAATGTTCTGGTTTATTTTGAGATTTTTGACCAAGTGAATTGTATTTAATAATTTTGGTGATGTTATCACTTCAAGGAGTTTAAGCTTAGGCCCTACTATCGCGATTTTGAATTTTCTTAGTTCGCAAAACACAGATAAAAATATTCAACTCCTCATGGATCAAACTCATCAAAGCCTGACCCCCCCCCAGTATTTTTTCTACAATTCTCACACTGCAGTGAATACTTAGGCCTAAAACTGGAATTAATCTCCGGTTGAGATAGCTGCAGGTTTTCTTATTGAAGCTTTCAAAGCAAGCATCATTGATTTCTAACTTAACCTGTTCATATTTTCATCATGCTTCATTTCAGGGTCTCAGAATTTATAAAAGAGAAATAATTGCAGAAAATAACTACACCACTCTCCTGCAGTTGGATCAGATACAGCAAGAACAAGTTTTATATGAACAACCTTTGTTTAATTATTTAATATGCTTAATTAATAATTACTAAGAATGCATAGCATTACCATTTCTATAACTTTCTAATGTTATCTACATTTATTCCTTAGGTAAGTTCAATTTTATATAAAAGATTTTTTACTAAATTTGCCATACAACAACTGTATACTCATACACTGTATATAAATCATGACAGATTGGCAGTTATCATTGTAATGCAAGTAAATTGTAATTAATTTAAAAAGTAACGTAAAGGCTTCAAATACAATAACTTTAAAATCAATTCTATTGCTATAGTGTGTTTGAATTGGTCCATGGCTCTCAGTAAATGCATTCTACCCAATACATTCAGCCAATGTCAGCATAACTAAATCCTTCTCAGCAGAGAACAGTTACTTAATCAAAATATGTTTGTATGAACTACATGCAGAGAATTTTATAAACAGGAAACATTAGAGTATTTCCCACAATTATTAAGGTCAGATCAGAAGTTGAACCCATGCAATGAATTTATAGTTGAGACTCTATGATAGACAACATAGGTCAACTCGTTTCATGCAGAGCTATATTTGCAAACAGAAACGTTCCTTTTGATTCAGTAATTATCTGTGTAATAAGGCAAAGGTCTTGAAAACTAAACATCAAAATAACAAACAAGAGCATCAGCACTTTGAGTCTGGATTCAGAAATAAAACTGAGCTACAAACAGCATTCACAACACTGAGGCGGTCACTGTGTAAGGACCTTATTCTATCGTACGGTTGTGTGCACACTTCTGAGCTATGGAAGGAGGGCAGTATCAAAATACAGCTGTATTGTACTGTATGCTTTGAGAGTTTAGTCAGTGCCAATTTAACCTTCACTGCTACTCTATGCCAAGACAAATCAAAGAAACTTCCTATAAATGACATTATGCTAATATTTATTTCCTGCTACTAATTGATATACTTCAATGCAGTCTGAATCAGAGGAAGAGGCAAATGCAGACAATAGTAATGACCACAATATGTAAATGTGGGCACTTGCATAGCATCCTTAGAGTGCCTATCATAGAAGAGCAATCCCTTAGGCTAGCCATTGCGCAGCCATGGGTATGAAGTGTTAGCGACTTCATGTTCATAGCCTCGGCATATGAGGGCGACTGGCCAGTCATCTCCTTTGCTGTCTCATCTTCCAACTGACAGTGTATGGTCAATGTACTCATTATAGCTGAGATGGCTAAGGGTGCAGATTGAGCAGAAATCTTGAACCAAATTTCTGCCCTGGTGGGGATTTGAACACCCGACCTCTCGACTGACAGTTCAGCATGCCAACCACTACACTACTGAACATGGGGGTTCTGGGAGAAAAACTTTATGCCAAAGCAGGAGACCACAACTTCTTTCAGATTCGCATGTTCACAAGATCGTACTTATCGGTGTGGCAGAGCTGAAAAACTTGTTTTTGCTTATGACAACGTATATATGGTAATAATATATATCTGTGTTTGACAACCTGTTTCCCTTCCGTGTGAACTTGACAAAGCATACTACACAATTGCATAGTAACTGACAACAAATATAATAATGCAGAACCTCACCAATAATGGCAAAGGTGTGAACATAAGTCTTTTAAGAATTCTTCTAATCTACCAACAATCAAATGTGCTAAGTCTTCTGGTACGTAAGAAACTCCAAAGCACTCTTCACTCATCACTTACTTGACGACATTCACTGTCACTCATCTCTTATTCACTGTCACTCATACCGCCGAGGTAATCTGATCTATTGACAGCAATACTAACACCAATTTAAATTACTGTTGAAAATAAAAAAGACTTCATGAATGCCTTAAATTAACAGCCAAATGACTCAAGTTAATGACTTAATGACTAAACTAAGCCACCAAAGTCAATTTCAAGATACAAAGAACTAGTCGAACATTTCTTCCAAAGTGAACGAGTCATTTAGAGCAACCTTTATAATATAAAATCACCAAACATGTTTGGAAACTAGACTTCATTGCACAATAATACACTTCATTATCAATCAATCAATCAATCATAGAATTTATATAGCGCCTCTTCAAGGGCTCTACTCAGAGGCGCTCCCGGGCGAGGCCTGATCATAGAGAAAAGTCTTCAATAAGGCATAGAAGAAGACGAGTGTGTACGAGGAGATAGGCGAAGGAAAGAAATTTATCTAATGCCAATTTAAGGAAAGTCCTGATGGGTAACTGTGACCTAACAGCAGTGGCAGTCATAATCAAAGAGAACAGGTTCCAAGCACTCGTGGAACAGAAACAAAAATGAATACGGAGCTCTCATCATAAGTTAATCTATTCCAGTACAATGGGTTAGTCATAGCAAAACTATGTTGTGCAGCGGCAATTTCAGAGAGTGGTGCCAGGTCATATTAGTGGAGCCATGTCATATTAGTGGAGCCAGGTCATATTAGTGGAGCAAGTCATAATAGTGGAGCCATATCATATTAGTGGAGCCATATCATATTAGTGGAACCAAGTCATATTAGTGGAGCCAAGTCATATTAGTGGAGCCATGTCATATTAGTGGAACCATGTCATATTAGTGGAGCCAGGTAATATTAGTGGAACCAGGTCATATTATCCAGAAAATGAAATACTAGTACCTGTGGGCTAGAATTGATCATACCAAATCATAATCCAGTACAGAAACCTTGTTCAACATATATTTACAGAGTCACTTAATTGGTGCAAGCTATACTCCTATGTACAGTTTTTTCAGCATTTTGCAACATTTTATATATTCTTAATCTGACTGAAACTCTAGGATATACTAAATTTTGTTTTGCATCATTTCATAATTCATCAGTATTCTGAACAAATAAATAATCAAAGGGTTGGTTTAATCATGTGTGAACCAAGACATTGAATTCCACTGTGTCAGTTGTCAATCGTAAACAAATGATATGGTGATAAAATTGTAGACAGTATTAGCGTCAATTTCCATTTTCATAAAACAACATGGGCATGCAAACTTCTTCTAAAAACAACCTGGCTACAACGCTACAGGCCAAGGACCACATATCCCAGTTTTCCTGAAGTGGTACAGTGCTCAGTTACATGTAACAATCACTACCACACTTCATGCATGTTTTTAGATTCCTTTTATTTACCATACTACTGAACAAAATTATCACAACTGAATTAATCGGAAGAATTCCACAATTGTGCTCAACTTCAAGTGGCTTCTGAATTATACATAAAATCACAGCATTTAACACTATTAAACCTTAACAAACACAGATCTGTTAAAAGCTTTGGGTTTTCAAAATGTACACGTTTCCTCAACAATGAACCATTGTAAGAAAATATTAATGCTTTACATCTCCCATTTCAACAGACTGATGGCAGAAATATAAATTAATTACATCATAATACAAATTAATTTCTCTGCAGAAGTGATGCTTGTTTTAGTAATTGCTTAAGACTTCCGATTGGTCTCCGGTTACCATAGAGACGTTTGTTTCTTCAGTTGCTGCTGTCTCCAAGGAGGCAGCATCACAAATTCAGAGTGCGTCATCTGGAATATATCCTGGAATTCTTCACCGGTAAGATGTTTCTAAAAATCGGAAATATGAAACAACAAACTTTTATAATATCCATTACTTACCTTCAAAAAGGAAAAAGCAAAGTGTCATGTTAAAATATCAATTTTGTTACTTAGAAAGTTATTCTAAATCACAATCTATATATATAAAGAAGAAACTCTGTCTGTCCTTAGACCGGGATGCATTTCTACAGCTTTGGACTTTTTCACTCCAAATCTTCACTAATGTCTCGGGGTCGGCTTAACACACCCAGTGTGAGGATTCGCGTCCCCGTTTTCACCGCTTCCATGGTCTCCCGGCCCAAAAACTGTCAGAAACGCCCCCAAAAATTCAACTCCCTGCATGCATTTCTACAGCTTTCGACCTTTTCACTCCAAACCTTCACTACTGTCTCTGGGTGGTCATTACACACCCAGTGTGAGGCTTCGCGTCCCCCGTTTTCACTGCTTCCATGGTGAAAACTGGCGAAAACCTCGGAAAAAACCCCACTTCTTAACAATTCCAGTCGACCTATTTTCAGTTGCCAGATGGCGCCACCCGAGAAGATTCTGTCTGTTTCACCGAAAATTCTCTGTCACCGGGACGCATTTATAAAGATTCGCCAGATGGCGCAGCCGTAGAGATTTCACTTCACATTAACTGGTGGTGGTGGTGGTGGTGGCGGCTTATAACCCCGGGCAACGCCGGGTAAACCAGCTAGTCATTAATATCACAATACCAATTTCAGCATCATAAACAGTAACACAGTGGGTCCTTGACTGAGCACTCTGCTGGTAACTAAGTGGATGTGGATTTGAGCCTCCTTGAAGTCAGAGTGTGTGTGTGTGTGTGTAAGGACCTTGGTCATGATTTTTTTACCATAACTGCTACTTACTGCTGCTGCATTGCACAATGCCAGCAGTAGGGTGTCCCAAAAAAACATTTTTGTGGAAAATCTTAAGTCTCACCAGTCAAAAAGTTTCTTTGTGAGATGACAATGTTTGTGTAAAATTTTCAATTTTTTTAGATAATGTTTAGGGGTCCCCCAAGGGGTCCAAAATTTTGATTTTGGGGTAATTCCGTCTCAAATCAACAAATTCTTTGCAATTTTCCCACTCGACCATCTCAGATTGTGATGAAATTTGCACAAAATGTGTACTGATGTATTACAATATGCTGTGCAAAATTTCAGAGTAATATTCGTAGTATTTAATTTTTTAAGGAATTTTAAGTACATCTAAGATGACCCCTTTTTCGCGATTTGGAAATCGTGTCTTAATTTGGTGCCATATTCAGAAGGTCATAAGTCCACTATTATTGCAGATAAATGAATCAAATTTGCAGGACACCTAGTTTATGTGGTGCTAATCAAGGGAAGCTGGAAGAACTTGATGCCTGATGGATACTTTTTATCTAGTTGAAGATTGAAAATTAGAAAAATGACCCTCTCTGGCGCCAGTACTTTACTGCTCCACAATGACCAAATGGGTTGATTATAAATTTTCCGGCACTTACGATAATTTATGCATTTATTGCAAACTTTGTCACAAAATTAAATACCAGAACTTTGCTTCTCTAAGCAAGTATGCACACAACCACAGTTAACTGGATGAAAGTTAAAGTACTCTGCTGGTGATCTGGGCAAAATTATCTTCCCTGAGTGAAACAAGACCCATCTGTTCCCATTAGAAACAAGTTCTCTTGAACAAATATGAAGTTTGCAGAGAAATTGCTTCAACCCATTTGAACTGATCTGCTCAAAAAGGAGGTCCAAAAATATTTTGACCTTTCTGGTGTTTCTTAAAAATGTGGGGAACAAATATATTGTGTGTCCCCCCTCTGTTAAAGGTGGGGGGTCTTGTACCCTTCGATCCCCGGGATCGCTGCCCATTTATCTGCGTGGCCCTGTAGATGGTCCAAGACATGTAGAAAAGGCAACAGAAAGCATCACCTCAAAGACATGATGACTAACCTGCTCACTTCTTTTGTCAAAAGGAACTTTATCTGTTATTAACCCATGTGGGTTTTATAGGTGAGACACATTCAAGCTGCCTTCTTCTCTATAATTGATTAAAAATGATCATTTATGCCAAATGTTGATGACATAAAAAAAAATGGAGAAAATTCAAATGTTAAAATTACTACTGGTCAGCAAATTATATTAAAAATAAATTGGTCATACAATCTATACATTTGCCTTGTATATATTGTTGTTCGACATTCTTCTTTCAGTGATATTCCAATACATATAACGAGGTCAGAAACCAGGTGCAGCCACTAATTGCATATTTTTGCACACTTTGTGGACTATTACTGCATGTGGTTCACAATTTCTCTGCTAATCAACCCATTTGGTCATTGTGGAGCAGTAAAGTACTGGCGCCAGAGAGGGTCATTTTTCTAATTTTCAATCTTCAACTAGAAAAAAAGTATCCATCAGGCATCAAGTTCTTCCAGCTTCCCTTGATTAGCACCACATAAACTAGGTGTCCTGCAAATTTGATTCATTTATCTGCAATAATAGTGGACTTATGACCTTCTGAATATGGCACCAAATTAAGACACGATTTCCAAATCGCGAAAAAGGGGTCATCTTAGATGTACTTAAAATTCCTTCAAAAATTAAATACTACGAATATTACTCTGAAATTCTGCACAGCATATTGTAATACATCAGTACACATTTTGTGCAAATTTCATCACAATCTGAGATGGTGGAGTGGGAAAATTGCAAAGAATTTGTTGATTTGAGACGGAATTACCCCAAAATCAAAATTTTTGACCCCTTGGGGGACCCCTAAACATTATCTAAAAAAATTGAAAATTTTACACAAACATTGTCATCTCACAAAGAAACTTTTTGACTGGTGAGACTTAAGATTTTCCACAAAAATGTTTTTTGGGACACCCTAGCCAGCAGTAACATAGAACAGATAAAATAACAATAATTTTAGTGGAAATAATAATAAGAATCTACATGTTTCAATGCCATAGCTTTCTGCAACACTTCTGAACCACCCCATCTTGATGAGGTATAACCATTCCAACTTCGTATTTCATTCCCCCAAAGTATTTTCAGGTCTTAATAGATCATTGCTATAATTATAATGGGCTTAAAAATTACAAATAAAATTAATAAATAATTACTCGAACAAAAATCATTCCAGTTACCTCTTTATGCTGCAAGTCAAGACCCTCAGGCAGATTTTCCCTCCTTCTTAGAACTTCATACGGAATTTTGGCTAATTCACAGAATTCTCCATTCGTAGAATTTGTCTAACAATTCAATGGTCAGTTTGTTCAATTACGTAGATGACACGTCTAGTATGTTAACTCCTAACATGACATGGATATTGCTCTTCCCATAATAACACGTAATACACATTTTCATCTGTGCATGCATATATGTAACTGAATATTTTTATATTGCTTCATCCCTTATAAAGACATACAGATGCTGATACTGTTATGTTGATACTGCTTTGTTTTCAAATGGCTTCAATAAAAAGATTTGATTGATTGATTGATTGATTGAGATAACTAGAAATGTTGCCACTCCCATACATATAGGGCCAAACCAATGGAATCCCATCCAGACTAGATAGTTCATGACACTATGTTCATAGATTCTGGTATAAGTTGCACTAAGGATAAGCACTGATGACGTAATGTACAGGGCTATGGAGTATGCATGGGAGTGGCGACTGTCTGCCTGTGTAAGGGATGAGCCAGTATAAAAATATTCAGTTACATACAAACAAACATACGTGCATACATACATACAAGTGCAAAAGACTCTTGTTACATTACACAGAGTCCCTGGTAATCAGGTTAACTATTACATACTTCTAGGAGACCAGGACATCATTTTCAAACAAGTTGCAGGTATAAGTACGTATTATAATTATTATACCACTTCTGCAAAGTTCTGGAGCAAAGCTCAATAAATATTTTATTGTATTACAACATTTAACAAAACAATTTGCAAAGCAAAGAATACAGGCATGGAATCAGAACAGGGTAACAATTCAGCAAAATCATTCGGTCACACTTTCTTTTAACCACATGTGCAGATTTACAAATGATACTGGTCGAACTTAAAGAACAAAGAAATTCTTTGCTACTTTATGCTTTTCCACCAACTGTGTTTACTTTTACATGTTAATGCACAGTACATTCTATTTTCATTACCTTACATCTACAATAACCATAAACAGCTGAAATTCAACATATCCTTCCTTATTGTCACACTCAAAGTCCATGCCAAATGCTTAAACTTGCTTAATTTATGTACTGAAATGTGAAAAACCTCTAGGGCTCTGATACATGAGGCATTTGTGATGCCATCATAATCTTCTAACCCAGTTTCAGTGAAATAATGTTCTGAAGCTTGGCAATTCTCACGTCCACATATGCAAGCCAACACTATCTTACATTAAGTATCAAGAAGTTGTTGTTCCGAGTTGAAATTTTTTTTAAATGAAAGCTTACGTTTTTTATTTCATCAAAAGAAACATTCTTTTCACTGAGTTCAGACTTCAGCTGCTCATACGTTTTCGAGTTCTGCCAAAAGATCAAAATATTTCTATAAAATATTGAAACTGTCATAAGAAGAAGGAGTACAGGAAGAAGAAGGAGAAGAAGAGTAGGAAGAAGAAGTACAAGAAGAAGAGCAGTCCCTAAAGCTAAACCGCAAAGGCATCCAAGAGCAAGAAGTGTTATCAACTTCATTTTTTCTTTGCCTCAGTACATACAATGGTCGGTGGTCACTGGTCAGTCCTCTCCCTTGCCATCTGATCTTCTCACTGACAGTGTACAGTGAGTGTACCCTTCTGTAGTCGAGAGTGTGAGTTTGAACTAGTGGAACAGAGATCTTGAAATGACGTTCTGGCTTGACAGAGAACTGAACTCCCAACCTCCAAGTTGACAGTCAATCACACTAATAACTAGACTACTGTGCAGTCCAAAACTGTCATAAACTGATCAGAAATAGAAAAATGACTAAATTACAAAAAGCTTAATAAAAGAAACTTGAGGTACAAATGACTGCAAGAGACTAAGCTATCTTATGGATGAAGATAATCTCTGTTAGGCTTACGTCCCACATGTCCTTATTCCAAACACTGAAGTATCCGATGAAGTCTGGTGGCTCGTATCTCTGCCTTATTATGAACACTGGGGAACCAGTATCACGTCCTGAAGGATCAGACGCCACATAATCCTGTAAAATGTCCAATAATTAATAAACCTAAACCCAGATTTGCACCAGAATAAGGCAAAATAAACAACAATGCAATTGTAAATTTCTTAAACCAACTAATTTGAAGCAAGCTCAAATGACTCAAATTTACAGAATTTTATAGCAAAAGCTATAGCAAAATTGATATCAAAAAGCTGTGCATTGTCAAGATATCTTTTATTAGTTAATTATTAAGTGTTTATAAAGTAAACATGCAAAATGGAAGCAAAAATCAATGCACTACCTCACACCCATTTTCAGAAACTGGAATTTTTTATTCTGCAAAATATATTTTTTTGTCATCCACTTTCTCTCTTTCCACCAGGACCATATTTCTTTACTTCTTTAAATCACGTCTGCAAAGTCAGTACTATTGAATCTGAGGCGCAAATGCCCTGCACCCATTTGCAGAATAAATAAATATGCTGCTGTGAAGCAGGCATTAAAAAATAGTAGAAAATAACTGATTTTTTAATCCTGTTACAGTTTGAAGTCCAGACTGCTCGGCAGTAGCAAATGTTACGGACCAGAGCCAGAGTGAAAGCAGTCAAGTGCAAGATAGGCTCAGATTGCCCGTTAAGTTAACAGTCACAGCAGTGAATGCAGGACAGGCTGAAAGAGTGTAACACTTCAACAGCACTACAGGACACAACCAAGGATGGAAAATGGTTTGCAAATGCTTTTGAAATACAAGTTCCAAGGGTCCCTAGAAGAATAGCAGTCCTTTATTAAGCTAGACCCGAGAGGCAGCAATAGGTATAAAGCCTTAGCAACTTCATTTATTTCTAATGTGGTTACAAAAGAGATTAATATCTTTCTCTGCCTATTTCACAAGTAACCAGATTATCACTTAAGAATACAAAATTCTCTGCAGGAGCAACACATAATTTATATAAAATATCTGCCATTGCCTTACATACAACTGTCCTTAAAACTGTGTTGTTTGACTGCGGTTGGGCTGGGAGTGTTCCTCAGTAGGCATCTTGAAGGGGCGCTATATAAAACTGCTTTAATAGTTATAATAATATAAATTCTTTATTACATCGTGTACCTGACGTTGCTCATATTCTGCAAACATACCAGTGCAGCTTCAGTTGCCAAATCCTTCTCTCTTGGTCTAGCCTCTTGCCCAATCCATACGTAAATACGATCATGGGCGTCAAGAATGAACACATCTTCAGCCAAAAGGTCTTTCTGTCAAGTAACAAACACACCAACATGAACTCTAAAAACTGAAAGTTGTGAGGTCAGTAAGTTAGAAGAGAACCAGTATTTGACTTTTTCCACGCAGCACCTAACAGCAAACTGAACCGATATCTATCAGAAACTCCCCCTTGTGAAAAAGCACAGAACTAAACCTTAAATCGCTGACTTCTTCATATAAGTTAGTGCAGACACCCTAAACTAGGATACTATTTGGAAGAATGGGAGCTTTATTTCTTTTATAAATACATGTAGATACTGCAAAGCACCTTTGATGCACTATTTACACTTCGACTTAACCCCCCGGACTCTGACCTGGCACCAGAATGGAAGACAAAAATTCAGCCTGACTTGAATTGATACAGCGCCAGTGAATAAAGGGGCCATCCACATATTACGTACGCACTGAGTGGGGAGGGGGGTCGGATTTTGGCGATTTTGCGTACGGGTGCGAACAGGGGGGAGGGGGACAAAATGTGTACGTACGCAAAATAAATTTCTAATTATGACGTCCACATTAGCCTATTTATAACTCTGTATTGTCCTACAGTCGTCCCATGGCATTTTATTACATTATATAAACAGTTATTCTGTGCTGTGAACGAGACACCTATAATTTGTCTACATTGGCCCTCACTCATCCTTCAATCTGGCCTAAAGTTCAGACAGCCTGGAGCTGTCCAGACACTTTCTGCAGCTGGTCCTCCGGGGGGCGGGGGGGTGCGTACGTACGCAGGGGGGTGTGGAAGAAAGTACGCTTGCGAACAGGGGGGGAGGGGTCCAATTTTCCGGGATTTTTGCATATGTAATATATGGATGGCCCCAAACTGGTCTCCCTGACGTGGCTTTTGTGTGGCGCTCAGAAATTTAGGAGATTTGCATTTACTTTTACATCTATACCTACAGTGGTCAACTTGTTTAGTCATCAATTAGTAAAAGTCCTATGTGAACAGAAGCAGACATGCTAATATCAAAAACCAGCACAGAATTAGTTGCCACAATACTGATTTTGTCTTCACTGGGTTTTCTTTAAAAAAACTGGTTGCTCACGATTAGAACTGCTTAGAAACTGATTAACCAACAACTGAATTTTTTCTTTCTAGCTACCCGGTAGTTAATTTTGTAGCAGAAAACCACTAAAAAATACTCTCGCAATATGAAAAAAAATTAAAACTGTCCATAATTGGATGAAATATATGGTCAGATAATAGTGTCTGCTGGTACATGCCAAGTTGTTGGCGGACATGCCACACCCCACATAAAAAGGGATAATGCTGAAAAAGTCAAGCTTTAGCACCACATTGCAGTTCTTGTACAGCACGTTAACCAATATGGCATGTTAAATTAATAGCTTTGGAGGACATAACACGGCTTCACATTAAGCAGAATAGCGCATAAAGCAGGAACGTGTAAAATGAGTCCACAAAGTACAAGATTTATACAGCGAAAATCGAACTTGACTAACTCACCTGGGAAAAGTCAATAATGCGACTTGAGCTCAAAACACCTTGGATGCTGGAGCAGTGGAAAAGATAAGTCCGTTTTTCTTCCAATTCCACCTGAAGCAAAAGCCAAACAGAGGCCTTTCATAAAACTAAAACAGTGTGCTACATAACAAGGAAATTAATGTCTTCACATTAATGTATAAATTTGATAAAATCAAGGTTAAAATAAACTGTGTTGGATTGAAATACAGTCCTGAGATTATCGATTTTATATAGATGCAGAGTTATCTTACCTAACACTACTTGATAAATATACTGCACCCACAAATGACACAATTCCACAAATCACAAGTATTTTCATTTATTCCACATGTAAACTAAACAAATCTTAAACATTTAAAACACTACAGAAATAACAAGATTCTCAGATAATTATTTTTCATCCTTTTGGTAACAGTTAAATGCATGTGATACATATGGAATTCATGGTAGTTGTTGACACTGATAGGCATATATAATTATAAGTCCTGGACTTAACAATCAACAAAAGACATTCCCTCACACCCAAACAGCTAAAGTCAGAACTTCTGTGGTCATGATGATGATGATGAGGTAATTATTTAAATGTTTTAGTACAGTGATGGCAAAAACTGGAAAAACATCAAATAAAGAGCAGTTCAATCAAGACTCTACCGGAGATAGCAGTAGGTTGGCATAATCGCCTTTGCCACCAAGTCCATTCCAGAACTCATCCCGTTCTTGACCTTCAGTCAGGATGTGATAGCCCCTTAAAGAAAAATGAGAAAAGTTTTAAAAATTAATGTATCTTCACCATTATTGATTCCCTTATCACAAGAACTGCCAAGTATTTATTAAAACCTACAAAAGTATTAGAAATTGCTGTACCAATCTCACGTTTTCTTTATAAGCCCAAATAACTCAAAGAACCTTAAAATAATCAGCTACTAGAAGACTTAGCAATTTTTCATTGATACACTAGCTATCCTGAATCAAAAACACATAATACTATGAAGTGAGTCCAACTTCATCAAATGCAACTAGTTCTGATGATAATCTTGTGACATTGAAAAGTAATGCCATATAAATATGGCTTCACAATTCACTGCAATTTTCTGTCACTGAAAATAGACACTGCCCATAGAAATCTTCTCCAATCCATCCAGAATGCTCTTGTCCATACTTTCACTCCTGTTCTGAAATCTCTTTATCAGCCTAAAATACCTTAACAAACAGAAGATAGAATAGTTTCCCTTCCAATTTCTATGCAGGCTTTTTTGCAACTGAAAACAGTTCTTTGAAAAAATCCTATTCTGATTCCTCCTGATTATCTTTCTCATTGTTCCAATTTCAGTCATCAACCATAGCCAACTGACTGTCCACATGCTTCACTTCTGGATCTGGACTTAGAACAGAACCTGGCCAAACCTGATTCACCCACTGAATTTTGTTTTCGATTACGCACCTGCGAATAACCTGGTTCCCACAACTGAGCTTTTTTTGGTGCTGAAGAAATCTGGAGATTATAATCGTTAGTTACAAGTAAAGAAAAACCACAAGTTACATGTCTTACTTGGGAGAAATATTGGCAATTTGTTTTCCCATTTCTCGTTCATCTCCAGTACAGCCCTGGCAACACAAATGATCACTTGCATTTAAACCATTACCGTAAGGATTGGCTAGGTGGCGCTTCGGCGTGTTGTTTCCAGTCTAACCTCGGCTTGTTATTTATCTGGAATGGCCTTCCTGTCGAACTGCGGTCTCTTCCTCGAGATGCATCCACCTCTTTCTTCTCTGCTCTTAAGGCTGTTCTCTTTCGTCGAGGTTGGGCTGGCAGCGCCTCTAAATAATTGCCTTGAAGAGCACGCTATATAAATGTCTAGTTGATTGACTGATTGATTGATTGATTGGTAAGTAAATCACTGCTTACGAAAGCAAAAGTCTAGTCATGAAATACCCTCAGTCAAGCAAATTACCCCAACTGCTTAGCCAAAGGTTGACTAAATAATTATTTTTGGCAAAATAATCGAGAATTCAAAATATCTACAGTATTCTATTTAAATAATTTAAAAGAAGAAAGTAAAAGAAAAATATCTCAAGTATTCTATTAAAGACTTGAAAATGAGCAGTAAGACTTCACCTTGCCAGCCCAAACGTAGACACCAATCTTTGAGAAGAGAACAAATACATCATTTGAATTCAGAGATGATGCTGAGCAGGGAACCTGCAGATTTAAACAATAATATAAAAATCACTTAACCACTACAAATGAAACAAATCTCCAAACCACGCAAAACATCTTTAAACACAAGCAGCATACCAACAGCGTATCTACAACTGCACAATAAATTCTAATACAGACACACATCAAATACTTATATCGGCTTTTGTTAATTGTAATCCTAAACTTGGCTTTTTCTTCATCAGATCTAAGTCAAGATAACCACTAAAGAAGGTGCTTTATCATGGCAAGATTAACAAGTGAGAAGGTTATGCCCACCTGTTCCGCCTTTGTGGAATATGCAGCTGAGCCACTGACTTGGAGCAGGTAGGAATCTCCAGGACCATCGTCCTGTTGCTGCTGCTGATTGTTCAATCCGGTTTTACCACCACTAAAGATGACTAGCTTTCCACCAAATATTGCAAGGAGGTGATTGGGTTCCTTTCCATGTACTACTCTGACCTGAACAACATTGACAATATTTCAGTTCAACTTCAAGAGTTCTTGAAAGAAATTAAATTCAAGTCTTTAATTACAAACAAAACAATCTGTAACAATAGCAACTCAAATTAAGCAAACAGAGAAATCTTCATAACATCTGTCAAACATTACAAACTCAAGCGCTAGGCCTATATATTTTTTTCAACCAAAACATAAACATTCACTGAACAATTGTGTAATTCTTATTCATTGCAATGCATGAATAAAAATGAAAGACTAATTTGCATTCATTTACCGAGTTGTGAAAACTTATGATGAGGAAGCTTCTAAGGTCACAAAACTAGGCTCTGTGATTTTTAGGCCTTACAACCTGGTTGCATTCAAAATCCTTACACCTAACAATTACTGTGGTTGTCTTGAAACAGTTCTTTTGTTTCTGTTCTTAACAACAGGAATTGTGACAATAGCAAGAAAATATTTCATCAGAGAAAAAAGGATAATTTTTTTCAGCTCCACTCTGGCACAATTTTTTATATTGAAGGCTCCTCGGGATGAATTTCAAACTTGTATTCAATAACTTAAAGTTTAATTTCCTTTTTGCAACTTTCCAAACAAGAGAAGTGAAACTTGCCAAAGTGGTACCATCACCCAGAGACTCATCCAACTGGATGGCTTTCAGAGTGGCTGCTTTTACTTCATTTGAAGTTGACTTCCTTCCCTAAGAATGCAAAGAAATCAGGTTCACACAAAATTATATAAAAAACCACACTTGTTTTTTGGCAATCTGCTTCAGGGAAGGTCAACACAACAAAATGCAAGGTGTCCAAATTTTTGTGCTATGTGAAAAAGTTTTGCCATTCCAGTTTACATTCGAAAATTAATGAATGTAATTAATGTAATAAAACATTTATACAGCACCCCTTAAGGTTCTCACAGAATCATATCATTGCCTTTCAATACCAAGGTAGATAAGAAAGCAAGGAAATATCAGGTAAGGAAAGGTAAGGAATTGTACATTTACTTTATCAAAGAAGTGTCCCCAAGAGCATCATCCTGGTGTTTCAGAATCTTTGATGAAATAACAGTCTTTAGTAACTTGACAATTCTTATTGAAAATCCATTGACAATAAATATCAAATAACAAACAATTCAAACTCTATGACAAAATGCTGCACTACTGGCACAATAATTCTCATATATATGACATTTAAACTTCTAAGCAAAATACTAACTCAAGAACACTAATCAGAGTTCACATTTCTCAATTACTGTTAATGAATTATTAAAACAAGCAAGAAAAACAATTACCAGCCAATAGTAGATTCTTTTGTGCTCGACACGGTTGAGTTGGTAGGAATAGAGTATGACATAGCAATCACCACCATATAACTGACCACGATACTTCTTCTCCAGTTCAACCAACAGATAATCGTCATCTCGCAACTCGACTCGCCACATCTTAGAAAATAGATTACAAGATATAACAGCTGAATACCATAAATTAATAACATAAAATAACCACCCAACATCAATCGCATGACATCATCACCACTACCACAGTCAAACTGACACTACAATCATCAAAGTAAAATAATTTAAATCAACGTACTGTACTGCAATTAACCAAGGGTAATATTATCAATTAAGGAAATATCTCAATTATACTTCTGATTCAACAGACAGTATGGTATTACCACCTAACAGATGGTTTCAATATCATAGAGACCAGTAGAATAAGGTGCCTCATATTCAGAACACGATACTGTATACATGTGATACATATGGATAAACAAGTTGTACCGTTTTAGTTCCACTTCCATCATCTATCATTCCAGTTTCCATGGCAATCTGAGGGTTTTCTGCCATCGTTGCAGCATCAAACTTTGTCTGCACTGTTGGTGCTGAAAGAAATTCATAAACCAGACACTAGAAATACACTTAACAAAAAACGTAAATGGCAAGAAAGAGCATGGTACTTAAAATAAAGCCAAGAAACAAAACACTCAGAGGCTGTTAAGAGAAGCTTAGATACTGTATGACACATTCTTTGATGAAATGCCTTAGTGCTGCAGATGAAATTCATTGGAAAGGAGGCAGCACAGTTAACTGTAATTGTTTTTACGGGGTTCTTTAAACTACCACCAAACTTGTAATTGTAATTGTAATTACGACAATTTATATAGCATCGTTGGTAGCAAGCTACTTCTAGGATGCTTCACATGAACGCACGGGTCTCGAGGCCACAGATATAAATTTTTAAGACAAAAAAATTAACATTTGGGCAAAAATTCTTCCTTGCCAGACTTGTAAAATATGCAAAAGTACCGATTCTGTTATTGATGATTTTCTGTGGCACAGACACTTTTTCTTTTTCCCAAATCCTGAAAAGCATTCGGAACTCGGCAGGTTCACATCCTTCGTGTATTCTTCCAATTGGAACATAACTGTGGTACTTTTGCTGAGCTGCAAATGCCTGCAATTTATTTAACAACTCATTGCAATGCACATTTGCATGTATCTGGGTTTTCCTACAGAACCTTTTACGAACTTTTCAAACACACTTCTGACTAGCCTGACAATTGTCAGAGTTCTAAGAAAAGGCAAGTTTGTCTGTCTATGAATGAGGCAGTGTACCTGGACAAGGTCTCCAATTACAGTCTTGTGTTGACATGCAGAGAACATCCAACGACTCTGGATTGCACAGAAGATGATGAATGAGCCCAAGCAGCATGTTCATCACGTTTGTTTAACACTTAACAACAATCTGCATTGGTTTCCCAGTCGCTTTAAGTAAATTCTCATCGTTAAAGTGTTAAAAAGTGTCAAATACAATCAAGGCTGTTTCTCCAATTGTCTTATCAAATTTACATCTCCATTTCAAACGAATATTTTAAGAGACAATCAAACTTACAAGTAGTCATATTGCTGCTTGTGCCAAGGACCTTTGCCACTCAGTGTCTCTATCTTAGGAAGCGCTGACATAGTAGCGCAATGTCAAAAGAACAGTTAGGTACTCACTAAAGCATTTGTTATTGCCTCTTGCTTTTCTGGGTTGCGTGCATCTTTGCCGCACCAAATCCAGATACCATCTTCACCATTATCAACCATGAAACAATCCTGGAATAAAACATCACCCAAACTCATTACAAGTACTTGGCACTGAGGATTTTTAACAGCCTTTAATTACCGAATAGGGTAAGCAAGAACAACCCTGAAGAGTTAGCCAAGGTCACCCATCTAGCACCCCTTACCATATTCGCTATATAGCTGGCATAAATTTGTTCTAGACACTAAGTGTAATAGTTGCGTCTGTGACAACTGTATGATGAATAAACGAAAAACTGATTGATTGATTGATTGACCCAACACAAATTTAGACAGTGTATTGACATGCAACTTTGTTAAAACTTTGTTAAAACACAACACTTGTTACATCATGATACATGTTTAGGCTAACAAAGGCTGCACTGTAACTATGTTCTGGTGAACAAGTATGCATTAGATGCAATAAGAAAAAGATCAAGCCTTTGGTTTGTAAATAATTTATTGACACATTTTGACCTCAGTTGCTCTCAGCTTCAGTCACTGAAGAAAAATTGAAGAACAAAAGAACAAAAATGGTCAAAAAGTTCGAAGATTTCACAGACTCTTAACCAGCAATCAGAACATGTTGTAACTGTCTGTGATAGATTCTACCTGATTCTATGGTTTCATATTAAATTGTTAACCTAAGCTACCCTGATCCATTCCATATATCAAGACTGTTCCTCAAGAAATACTTCAAGTTAATATAACAATGCACTCCATCAGATATTGTCTTGTTTATTTCACTACCTCTCACTTTGCCTTCACAACAAATAACATACGATGGTTTTGATGTGGACAAATATAAGTTGTGACAGCTTTATACCAAAACTGATTGTATATCATTATATGACATTACTTACTCTTGAATGAATGAACAAGGCAAGCAGCACCTACATCAACCTTTCAATTCCCAACCCTTTCATGCAGGAAGAAACTCTATTTTGATAAGGTACTTGAATAACCTTTCATAATTTCTGACTGACCTTGCAATCTAACATGCCTTTGACAAGAGGCGCCTGAGAAACTTCAACCATCTTCAGTTGTGATCCTTCCTCAGAATATCTAAATGTAAAGAAAACGATAAAAAATGACACAATATCCAAAGCATCTGTTATAAATCCACTTCAACAAGTGAAAACTAACTACCGTACAACATTTTTTCCCTACCACGCAACTTTAACAAACTTCTATGTCATAGGATTTTAAAAAATGATTATACCATTACAATAAATTTCAGTATTCAATAAATGAAAAAAAGTTCTAAGACTGATTAGCACTAACCGCCACAACTTCAGTTTTTGTAAGCTTGCTCTGCTGTAGCCATTGCTTGTTCCATTGACTCCATCTTGAAAGAGATATTTGGATAACTTTGACTTTTCGGACAATGGCAGATATTCATCGAACACCTTTAAAAAAATGCATAACACATCAATGAACATGGCTGAAGAAATTCAATGCTGGAACCCTCAACTTTGTCCCAATGAATAGCACAGCACCAAGCTAAAATAAGCTTATGTGCTTCACACTTATTTAAGAAGGCTAACAAATTCCATATTTTGCCAAAGTCTCACAGTTTAGATAACTGAATATATTTTCATTTTGAAGAAATTTTATAACACTCAAGTTATAAAATCTATCGAAATAGACAAGCTTTGAAGAATGTGTTCAAAGTTTGTGGTTCAAAACTTTGACACACACCATCAACAGTTAACAAGTGCTGCTAGAGATTCAACCAAACCTTAATCAAAAAGTGAGACTGCAACACTTTATGCAGTGATAATGGGTGTCCAAATACTCCTGCTTTTTAAACGAACATAACTTACTTCAAAGACATCTTCTCCAATTTGATCTTGACTCTCTTCACCATCGTCCACAGTAATAATATTTCCTTTTCCTCGACCACCTCTCAGTTTCCGGGCATAATCCATGGCCTGCAATAGATCCACAGTTACAGACAAAAGAAACCCTTCTCAAAATCAGAAAAAAACTATTCCACTGCTTTACCAGTTCTGAAAACTCAAAAAGTTTTGCTCAAGATACTTACTGTAGAAATGCAAAGCCTAAAACTACTAAAAACAGAATGCCGATATAAGCAAATAAAAAAAAACTTCTCCAAAAAATCCTTACAAATAGAAACTGTCATTCAAATGTTTTTCCATGTAATGAAATCTATAGGTTGCTTCTCCAAAAAATCCTTACAAATAGAAACTGTCATTCAAATGTTTTTCCATGTAATGAAATCTATAGGTTGCTTATAATACAATGCAAATTTCATGAAATTTCAAGAGAAACATCATCAAAGAAATTGTTTCTACCCAATTACACATCAAAAGCAGTCCAAGGCTTAGAAGTTTTGAAAATTGCAAAAAAGAAATAATTTATGCATCCTATTCAGGCCAAGTGAATCAGCAGACGTCCACCAAACTAACTTGGCAAGTAATTAATCTAGGTTACAATTTACCAATTGTTTACAAAAACAAGCCTAAATTCTTTAATTCAACCTTCATCTTTTCTGTGTAGCTGCAGTATTTTCCATTCCAGACAAAGAGGACCTGTCCAACATCAAGTATGTAGACACCATTTTCACACATGGACGACCAGCCAATAGAAATCTAAGAGAGAAAAATTAGCCATTCACAGCTCATTACAATTTTCTATACATTTTTCTAACTCATATTATACTGGCTGTAAACTCACTGGAACCAAATAATGGTACAGATAGTATAACAGAAAAATATGGTATACATAAGAACTGGTAAACTCTGTGTTAAAAACATTGAATGCATTCAAAATATTGAATTTAATTTAACAGCTTATTTCCAAAATCCATACAGAGGTTCCAAGTTAGTAAACAGACAGTCTCAGTAAAATAGAATTTCAGGCTCAGTGAGACTGCTTGACATCACCATGCATGTTTAATGAATATGAGGTGCTTTGACATAAATAAAATCTGATCAAAACTCAAGGAAGCACATGACACCGCACATGAATAAGCTGGTGCTTTGTGCTTAGCTTTAGAGTACCGGTAGCGCTTTAGAAATTTGGAATTAACGATTACGATTGCAATCAGGGTTGCATTAAGGCTAGTGTGGGCCCGGGTGCTGTGATTACCTGGCCCAATTACAAGTACAATAAAAAAAATTAATGTATTTCAGAAAATGCGGGCCCCTCAAAACTGTGGGCCCGGGTGCAGGAGCACCCTTAGCACCCCCCTTAATGCGGGCCTGATTGCAATTACAACATAATTAAATGTCAGCTTTCATTATATCTTGCCAACTGACTGCAACATGGTCTGTTGATATAGCTACAAACCTCCTGTATGCGTGGATAGTGTTTTCCCTTGACATGCATCAGTCGGGGCTTGACAGTGTGATCGATGTGTGAGAAACCTGTTGTGTGACTGCCAGGGGAATATCTATAGCAGAATTCAAATCAATGTTAATCAGCATTGATGTAGAGAAACTCATTGGATAAGATTCAAACTAGAATAGAAAAGAAGTCTGCTTATAAATAACATTCAGCAAAAATAAACGAATATGATAAATACAAAGATGACAATGACACAAGTTTGCTACCAGTTTTATTTATAACCCATCATAGACACAATCAAATGTCCCGCAATTATAGATTTATTTTGCAACAATTCAAACAAACCCTTGAGTAGCAATTATATCCTCATACATGAACCAAATAGGTGATTAAATTTATAATGAACATGAATTAAATGAATTACCATCACTGATGATTAATACAAATAACATTGCCACAAAGCATAATTAAAAATTATGCTCATAAATTTCTTAAGAAAATTAACAGAAATCAGATTCTGGAGGCTTATAACCTGATTCCGCCAATCCTTCGGAAGTAGTTAAGGAAGGTGCCAGATTCGTGTCCCTGACAGTCACGGTACATCTGAGCTGATCCTCCGACATACTCTTCTAACTCTGCAGCTTTAACGACAGCCGCACTAGATTCTACCTAAAACCAAATCACAGAAACAGAATATCATGCTTTTGTAATATAAACAATAGATTTGAACAATTTGGGATTTGGTGACCTGACCTGTATGAAGTGGATAACAAGGTAACTAATTTTATACAATCTATATAAATAAAGAAGAAACTCTGTCTGTCTGTCTGTCACAGATCTTAGACCGCGATGCATTTCTACACCTTTCCACCTTTTCACTCCAAACCTTCACTAATGTATCGGGGTGGGCATTACACACCCAGTGTGAGGCTTCGCATCCCCCGTTTTCACCGCTTCCATGGTGTCCCGGCCCAAAAACTGTCCGAAACGCCCCAAAAAATTCAACTCAACCTATTTTCATTCTCACTCGCCAGATGGCGCTGTGGTTTAAGCAGCATTATTTTTCTGATTTCACAGTTCTGTTGCTTATTCACTAGAGGGATTGAAATTTATATCTAGATTTAGCTTTTCATATTTTCAAAAACAGCCCTAACCTTATTTTGCAGAATATAACACGTTCAGAATATAACACGTGGTGGTGGTGGTGGTGGTGGTGGCGGCGGTGGTGGTGGTGTAGATTGAAACTTATAACCCCGGGCAACGCCGGGTAAATCAGCTAGTACAATATAAAATACAACTGTATTTGATAAATTTGCTCTCCTTCCAAAGTTCAGAAGAGCACATGACCATACGACAGAATATCAATGATGCTGAGCAACTGTGAGTGAAGGACTTGCTCAAGGTCCCTACAGGGTAACTGCCTCAAGCTTTTCATTTTGGAAATGAGACAAATGAGGCCATGTAGGATACAGAATGCAGAAATACACAATCAGGTGGATACATACTACCAAAGTGCTAACTTTTGCTGTAATGCAGTTGCCCTGCATTGGTACACTAATCCCTTCAGCCCTGGTCATTGAACTGGGATTAACTGTCTGCTCAGAAGACTAACACCTCTGTTGCACGTGAAATAAATTTAACACTTTATCACAGAAGGAAGCGTAAAGCCAGAGTAAATGAAATCGATAAAATAGCATCATATATTATGACAGCAAAATTAAAGTCAAAGGCATTTGACGATAGAATGTAAACGAAGCTTGATGTCGGATTCTTGTTTCTAAGTTTCCTGCCGAGTTTTCAACACAATAGCTATTTGTGATCAACATGATACAGGTACTGATGGACCTGAAATCCTATCACTGCATGTGACTAATGCACAAATTGAAGTTGGTCCATTTAACCTGAACTAAAGTATATGCATAAACCTTCAAACCAAATGCTGCACAACAAACGATATCATTACATGAATGGATCAACACTGTATACCATTAGAAAAGTCGACTAGAATATACACAAAATACTGTATAGTAATTTGTTCGGTTAGAACTAATGCTGTACTTCATAATCGTAATCGTAATTGTAGAGACTTAAACAGCACCCCAAAATGTGAAGCAGTTGGATCCAGCTTATTCACAAGGGCTCAGTCAAAATAAAATCGGCAGATAAGGTCAGGTTCGATTCCAAGTTCCACCTGTAAGGCAGGTAGATAATGAGATGGCTATGGTGGATTGTGTAGGGAAGTAATCAGAAATTGTGGAATTGGAGTAGTGCCACTTTTGCCACTGATATCACACTGAATGCACATTACTTCTTGACCTTTAATAATAATAATAATAACACGGACAATTTCTATAGCACCGTAACGCAACCATGCCGCTACAAGGGCACTTTCTTCACCTCCAATCCATCAGTGGTTGAAACAAATTTCTGTTCAACACAGGTTCTGTTTATCAGGTCAGCATTGCCTCCAATGAGTTGAATTTCAAAAGATGCTATATATAATTATGTGTGATAATGATATATGAAAAGTGCAATGATTAAAGTCGCAATTAATGCAATTGCTAACGATTAGGGCAGAGATCAAATGTCTTAAATAGATTTCATCCAGTCTGAGAATTTCTATAACACCACCCTAATTATGATTCACGAAACACTTGCGTCCAAATGACTCTGGTAGAAAAGGTTGCCATTTGTTAAACACACTGGTAATGCAGCACTAATGGTATGGACAAGCATCCAATCACATGTCATGCTAAAGAAGCTTGCATAGTAAATCAATGCATTTTAAACAGACACGATTATCATACCCTTGACTAAACCATCGACAGATTTTACCAACAGAAAAAAGGAATTACAAGCAAACTACTAAGACTGGCATTACACAGCTTTAATAAAAGATATTAGTTTATTGATTACAAAATGATGTAGCTAAAATGACGTGCCATATCAAACTCTTCACGAACCTGTGTTGTATTTTCACCAAGCCATATATGAATCCTGATGTCAAGGGAACCTTTCGATTCTTTGACCTGTCAATGCAGCAAACTCGTAGATACAGCTTAGTTTATATGGGTCTGCTATTATTTCTCAATTAATTCCATTCAAAATGACAAATATTGTCAAAGTGGAACAGGAAAGTTATGACAGATATACATTTAGCCAAAAATGACCATCAGAATTAAAATCTGACTAATTGCAGTAATAATTCAATTGTACCAGCAGATTTCATCAAATTTATGTTATTGGAAACAACAGTTTTACAAATAGTTTACATTGTAGTAAAATGTATGAGTGCGAATAAATATATCTACCCTACAGCCCAGTACACTTTTTTCATAATTATTTGCATCAGCAACACAACAGAGGAGCAATTTAGCACCTCGATTGATTGGGGGTTTCAGATTTTCCAAAGGTGACTCACGAATTTTTCGCATAAATTCAACTAGAAAGTATTCCTGCTGTGGGCTATAAACCTATACGTGATTTGACTTTGATGTTACACCATTAACATAAGTTGAAAATAAGCCCCTGGTATTCTGTGCTAACCGTGACTGCTGCATGAACATAATATACTCTGTAAGCTGTTAACCCTTTAACGACGAGAGGGATTAGTTTTCCCTAAATTTTAGTACATTCTCATCATTAAAGTGTTAAAGAACTTTTTTATCTGAAACAAAATGCTAATCACAAGCTGGCATAAACATACTTTTGTCAGGGCCCCAGACTCTTCACCTGGTTGGAATGCCTGACAATCAACAGAAATCCCATACAAATCAAATTAAATCAATTTATTACAATAGAGCAGCAGTTAAACGTTCTGGTACATAACATCATTATAGAAATGACAGGTAATATCAGCAAAAAGCTATTTATAATAGGACTGTCGATTAATTGGTGTTAATACCTGCAATTAACACACAATTTAATAAACACTTCGTTATAAATTTTAATCGAACTGTTGACAAGAGAGAAATTTCTTGCAAATATTTCTGAAAGTAGATGCTTGAGTCTGCATTTTTAATGCAACATAAATTGCTGTCTACTTGATATGCTATCTCGCAATCCTTAGCACATGGTGAGTACAGCATCAGTTGGTCAGGAGTGATTTATTTGATTTCTTAGTTGTTAACTTCCATGTTTAAAACTATATACATAATAATAATAGCATCGAGTCTTAGTGTTGAAGAGCAAAACAATAAGAAATAAAAATGTTAAGTTTAAACAAAGATATTCTCATTTGCAAAGGTAATTTTAAACATCACCAAAGCAAGGGGACTCAGCTAATTTGTGATATTTCAATTAAATGGGCCCATTGCCATGCCTTCAATCATCATATACTAAAGGAATGAAACTGCATAGGCTTCAGGAGTTGTTATTATAACCATTGTTCCAGTCAGCTTAATCAGCTAGCACACAAGTGATTCTGGTTCAGTGACCAGTTTAAACCTGCACTGAAATCTTTTAACCTAATTTCTTGTTGAAAGGCCACAACACAACATCATAATAGCCAGCTTGGTTCTGAACCAACCTGTATCAAGTAAACTCACTGTATCAGTTACTAGATTGGACTGGATTAGAACCTTTTATATTCTGGACAATCCTGCACTTTACCTTTCCCAGTCCAGTTAACTAAACAATTAAATCAATATCCATTAAATTTATGGTGTTGGTCTCTATTTCATAAGCAGTTAAAAGATCGTATAACACCATCGATAGCATAAATGAATCACTTAAACATCAAAACCTAGAAAATTCTCCAACAATCAAGATTTCATTGTGTAAAAATCTTTTCTGTTAATGATGTGACAAACATTTAGCTCTCAATTTATCAAGTCCATTTGTTGAGTCTGTGGACTAAATACAAACTGGAAACAAGGCTACGACTTAACCAGTTATGTATAATTTACCTTTACCTTACTGTCAAAACTTTAGGTAACTGCATAATTGTCAGGTACATTTAATGATTCACTAACCGCTAGCACTAGATAGGAGTCACCATCGAAGAAGCAGCCATATTGATCCTGTGGCACAGGGACTGGTTGGAAGGTCTACAAAGCACAGCAATTCTATTTTCTAAACAACAAACTAATAGAGATTTGCACAGAATCTGCCTGGTTGAGGCTGTGATTGAGTGGAACAGTCTCCACTGCCAGCTGATTTCTATTTATACGAGTATCATTAACACATAAAATAGCCTATGTATGCACTTGGCTGTTTTAATTCAGGGTGTCTTGAAGTGTTTTCATGTTCTCAGAAATTTATTAGGTCATTAAATCATAAATAAAAATCAAGTTTAATCAGTTTACACACATATGCACATACACATACATACATACAGCCATAAATCCTGAAGTATTTCTATACAAGTTTATATATATATATAATTTAAATATATATATAATAAATATAATATATTAGAAATCCAGCTGAACTTATAAATAACAATTTATGATGGAAATCAATTACCTAGGACCCTTGATTATGTAATAAGTAATAAAAATTCACTGAAGGCGCATAATCAAGGAAAAAAGCGCCTGAATGGATCATTGATCAAGAGACTTTAATTACTGTTTGCTGTCTGTTATGCAACAATGCTAATGAAATCTAATATACAATTGGCTCAATTAACTTCTTCAGTAAAAGCAATTGTATGAATATTTCTGGCAAGAAGATGACGGCTCAAATAATGATCTTAGCTGCCTTTCAGACATTTGTACCTAGGGCCAGTATAGTTGTTGCATGGGGATCTATCAAGGTGTGCCACCCATTCAAACATTCTAAATGGCAAGCCACCCATTCAAACCAGCAGGATCTCACCTGAAAGATCCATTGAAAGTGAACAGTCGAGGCTGCACAGCAAACTAAAAAATCCCACACAATCATACATAGATACCTCAATTCGGAATGTAAGGAAGCAGGTACAGCCACGAGGAACTATTTTGAAGGCTGAATCCATTGGGATTGATGTACTTCGAGAAACTAAAATGATAATTTCAATCAATCAAAGAGTGAGCAGATAGCTGAAATAAAACTAGAATAATTCAATAAAGCAGTAATATTATATTATACTTTATAAAAACACAAAGAAAAGCTAAGTACTAACCCAAAACTGAAACAAACTATGAATATATATAAGTTACAATGTTGAAATAAGCTATAACAAATGAAATGAAACACTTTTACAGTTTAATACTGAAACAAATATCCTACAGTTCAAATATTAATAAGATGATCCAATCTCAGCTCAGATATTGAAACGAATATGATTCACCCTAGTTTAAATATTGAAACAAGATTTGATCAGTCTTAGTTCAAATGTTGAATTAAATGCAAAGCATTCACGCTGAAATGTTGAAATAAGGAAACAACAAATTACCAGATGTAATTTAATAAATTAAGCCAATTGGTACCTGAATGTCACTACATTCAGGTGCCACAGATTCCATTGATACACACACCTACCATATTTTTCCCAATCATTGGAGACAAATGATACCTGTATGTAATGTATGCATATATCTGGGCTTTCATACAGAACCTCTTTTAGAACCTCTCAAAAGTACTGTGAACATGGAATTTAAACAGAAATAGTACAAAAGAAGACTGTTTCAACGGGAAGAACCTATGCAGGACATGACACACTTGTTCTTCCCAATGTGCAGTCAGTGTTTTTGTATTTTCATTTTATAGTCCAATTCATTATAGTCCCCAGGTGGAGCACACATCTCAAAACATCATTAGGCCCTAGCAGGGAATGGAAGCTCTAGTTGACATCCAGCATGCTTACCCCTAGACCAGTGTTTTTGTTGTAGGGGGTTGGGTGGGGGGAGCAGAAACCCCTATCTCTTCTTCTAACACTAAGTAACTGAAAAGATACTAAAATACCTCATGACTTGTCAGCTGCTCGAGTGCAAACAAGATTAGATTTTGACCTGCATTCATGTACTTTGGTAATCTGTGAAATTTTAGACCTTCAATTGTCATAGTTTTGACAACTGAAACGCTGCCCTAGACCATCACACGTTATATCCACAGTATAGCCCATTGTTTGTTTGTTGTCTGACCATCATTTCAAAGTCACCGTCATTGGCTGCGTATGTATATGTCTACATTCTGAGCAAAATAAAAAAGTCAAGTATGATGCTGTCACATTGATGTGTGCACATCTAACACTACACATTTCAGACTGCCTCTTGAACTCTATACCTAGATAAATAAAGTAAATATAAGCTCATTTTCAAACTGGGCTTAAAAGAACAATGCTGTTATTATAACTGTGTATTCTCTTTTACAGCCGTCAATCATCGCCATACAAGTTGATAGATCAGCTGATTACATACATGTAACATAACATAACAAGAGTTTTAAGTGGCTCAGAAGACATGTAGTCTGTGTAAGAACCACTGCAAATTACACTGGAATGCTTAAATAGCCCAATCTTCCTAGTTTCTTCTTAAAATCTGTGATAGTGTCCACTGAGACAGTATACTATCATCCAAACCATTCCACAAGTCTACATCTCTTGCACTGAAGAATTTCTGCCCTAATATTCCTTTGGCATCTTAAATATTTTATACCTGTGTCCCCGAGTTGCCTTGCTTCATGCTAATTCAAAGAACCTCTACCACTGTAGTGCTTCCCTTCCAGTAATAATTTTATATGCTTCGATTAGATCTCCTCTGCTCCTCCTTCTCTCCAATGTTGCTAGTCCACACCTTTTCAACCTTTCTTCATAGCTCAAATCTTTCTAGCCCCAAATCATTTTTGTAGCTTGTCTTTGCACTTTCTCCAGTTCTTCCATGTCCTGTTTCAGGTGTGGATTCCATACCTGGATACAGTATCCCAACTGTGGTCTAACCAGCGATTTGTACAACCTCAGTATTGTATTAACTTGTCTCCGGTGACTATAATCCTTCTTATCATACCTAAACTTGAGTTACATATGGTTCGGTATGCTTGCTGGTCATTTACAAGTACCAAAAAGTATATGGAGATTGAGTTGTCAAACCAGTAATATTATAAGATACGAAAATCTCAAGGACAGTTCAGTTAACAATTTCCATGGTGTTCTGATGACTACTTTTCAGCTGATCAAGGATTCCTTTAAAAAGATATTTCTAATATATACAATTTATTCTGACACAGGCAGAAAATAACATAAAATACAACCTGAGGAATGGCAAAGCATGACAGGTTGTACGCATTCAGACAGACACACAGTGTGCATGGCTTATGGAAACTCACAGCACGAAAACCTGTGCCAGTCCAAAATCCAATTCATTGGCTATAATCTGGAAGATCAGCTTAACTTGTAACAAGCCCATATGTCCACCTGCATACTGGATAGATTCAGCATTAAAGGCAGGTGCCAGTCACTACTTGCCACTTCCACCCTACACTAATCGGATGCCAGTGTTTACCATTCTTAGATACCTGTAGGTCTAATATTGATCAGGGAAGCCTAAGCTACTGACAAAGAAGCAGTCCCTGATTATCTGTCATTTTAGCCAGGCTTTTGGTAAACAGCAGCCTGTTTACTATTCTTCAGGTAGCTGTGGCGAAAGCAGCATCAGTTTTCAAAAGCTGTTACCTTCTCATGATAAGGATTATCTTTGTCACGGTTGCTGGGTTTAGGTACACAGCAGGGTTTCCTAGCTCTTCCGTGTATCCTTCAGCATGCACCTATCTTAGCATGAAGTCTTCATGCATGTTAAGAACCATAATGTGCGAAGATAATAGATCAATTTTAATTCAGTCTGGTCTTTCACAGGGCTAAGTTGTCTGAGTTGAGCATATCATGACCTTTTGGCTGACATTAGATTCCGAGCTTTAAGAAATGCTGAATGAAACAGTTGACATTAGTTTATTCTACTTTCTATTTTGCAAGCAGATGAAGACAATTCTATTTATGGTCCTTTATAATGAGGTCAAGAGCTCCTCTGATGAGTTTTCTTGATCAGGCACTATACAGTATACATACAATAGATAGTATTCCCAAAACTTGCAAGTCACTCCCGATTGTTGCTCTTAGAACCTAAAACTCTGACCAGTGTGTTGAAAGAGCATTCTGCCTTAGCAAAGGTGACTGGATGAGTTAAGAAGATCCTAATAATACTGATTATATCTTGATTTCCAGAACCAATACGTTGCGAGTGGGAAAAAGTGACTTTCTGGAACTGCTATTTATATAACTATGAAATAATCACGAGTGTAAGGAAATTCAAAAGGATTTTAATCTTGACTGTAACAGCTAATGATTTTGAAATCTTGGACGTTCCCTTTTCAATGAGATGTCATTGTGACGTCATTTGTTAACAAATTATCTAATTCGAACAATTGGTGTTCAGCAGTAACAAGTCGGTGGCGGACATGGATGCCTTACTGCCTGCACTGAAGCTGAAGTAGAATATTTTGAGCACAAAATTTTAATTTTGAATATAAGTTATCACTGAGTTATCTAGTGGGTTGCCTTTTTCCACTCACAGCGTATATAAGTATTAGTCCGCTGGTTATGAAAATGTCAGCCTTGTCTGTCCCACTGAGGGTGGCACCCAAGGTCAGCAGCGGCTGACAATTAAGATCTTCAGAAGTTATGGTCTTACAGCTTTCAACAAAATGATGCTAACTCAGATGTTTAAAATATATATCAGAGGTAAGGGGAGGACAGACTTTCAAATATACCCAGCCTCAACTGCATTAACATGTTTTAAGGAAACATGGCCCCCTACTTGTGGGGACTAAAAACCAGATCAGATGTTTGCAAAATCATTGGGATTGCATCACTGAAAACAAACCATTTTTGTTAAATTGTAATTCGAACATCTATTAATAAATGCTAAGCTCATCCTAAATATATGAGCATTGCTTATTCTGGGCATGAAAGATTGGGAGTATGGTAGTCCACTCCAAGATGTGAGGGATACGGGTACACTCCCCAACAACCCCAAACTTACACCTATACCATCATGCAACCAATGTTCCATGCATCACCTAAACAGAGTGCATTTCAGAGAGCCATGCATAGATACAAGCAACACAGTATGTTATGCATTATAGTGCACTGTCAGTTCAGTGTACATAAATATACATATATATATATAAATATACATGACTGTATATAGTTGGTATGAAATATGCTAATAATTTATACAGATATCACAGAGGCTATGCATGGGAGTAAACTTAAGAGCATCACAAGCCATGGCCTGTTTGTCACCATATCTCAGTGGACTTACAATCAGGTCCAGGCTCCACCTCTCAGACAAGATTAGCCAGACCATATGTCAAATATGTTAGCACATGAGTGTATGTAGGTGTTGGTGTTTGCATAGGCGTGTGTTCGTACGAGTATGCGTGTGCCTTCTAAGAAAAATTCCATTTCCATTAGCTTAAATAAACTAAACCCTCCAATTAAAATTATGTATGAGTGACAAGTACAATTATCCAAACACTAACCAGATGTAAAGTTAAAATATACATCAAACTAATTGCCAGAGATAATAAGAGCCTAAATTCCTCACTGAGCATAAATTCATTCATTAGGACAATTTGTGCCAAATCTAATCAATCAAAGCCTCCAGAAAGCTGAACCTATTCATTCTGAAACTTACACCAACCAAGTTGAAACGTAAACCAAATTACACCCAGATCAAAAATAATTATGCTCAAACAGTAACGAGACCTATATTCACAACCCATGCACAGTGAAATGAACGCGTCCAAAGCCAGACAAGAGTTCTGCAGCACATGGGCTGCAGAGAAAACCAAATTCCAAAGCAAAAGGCAAGCTTTCCCAATGACGGAAAGTTTACCGATCCTTCTGGGAGCCTTGGTAAACATTTGGGCCTGGAAGTTAGCCATGCATCGCAGAAGTTCCTGTTTGCACCACATCGGACGCTGTGCCGGATGGAGGCAGATGGCAGACTTTCCATCCATCATCACTTCAATTCAAAACTCCTTTTAGACAGATCTCTTTAAGTCCCACCAATGCGCTTCTCTCAGTCCATTCTTACAGATCAGTGACCTGTTGCTAAAAGCAGTGAAAATTCCAATACACATGAAAGACATATTTCACCTACACTACAAGTAGAACTACCTTATAATGCTGCCACTGGAAGCCACATTAAGAACCGTCTAACAACAAGGTTGTGTTTTAATGAGGCCATGTTCCAAAAATTCTGAACTGAATATGAGATCCACGCTTCTAACAGTATTATATATATATCAGAATATGTCTTAGAATGAAGCATAACTAGTATAAAGAGGTTAAATAAAGTCAAACGGGTTTACTGTAAATTTCCCGAAGCAGCTGTAACAGCCACAAATTCATGTACTGTATTGTATTTGGACATTTACAGATCATGTAGGTGTCCTTTATCTTCCTCAATTTCACCTGAGAGCAACTGGCTGCACAGTTTGCTAAGCAGATCAAAAGTAACATTCCAGCGCAGATACAGTTCATACCCGCTATGCTAATAAAATAACTTCCCCCACACGGCACATGAAATTCCCTCTTGTCTGTACACAATTCACCCTGTCCCCTTTGCTGGACATAACATAATGGCAGATATGCCCCATACATGCAGTCTGTATATAAGTAAATACAGCACCTGAACCATGTCAACCGTACTCAGTCAAACCAGCTGCCTGAATACCATCTACAAGTGGCTGGAGGTTTCCGGTCGGAAGATCTGAAGGCGGCCCCCTGCCCCCACCGGAAAGAAGAAGACCAAGAAGAAGACCAAGAAGAAGTCAAAGAAGAAGACAAAGAAGAAGACCAAGAAGAAGCTAGAAGAACATCAACTTTTAGTGTAAATAAAACATGGAACAATATTAACAATATTAACAGTATACTGAGAACTATCCTATGTAAATAGCAAGCCCCACAAATGTAACCAAGACGGGGGAGGGGAGAAAACCCAACTCCGCTGACCGTGCATGGGAAAATCCTACCACCACTTTCCCCTACGGGGGTTTTCTTGGTTGGCAGCCGGCCGTCAGCTTAACCTGTCTTGGACCCCCTATCGTGATCTATTATGTACCTGTACATATGTTATTGTGTCTGACGTCAATCATCTTAGATATGACGGCGTCGTTAAATAAACGTATATTACTACTGAACCATGTCAGTGGCCAGTACATCAGCCACTCAGTGGACACGCCGTCCACCTTCTGCCCATGAACAATGGACACAAACTGACCTGTGACAAAGGGTGAAAATAAACCCAGGTACAACAAAATAAAACTTAGTAACTTAAAACACTCAG
This sequence comes from Allolobophora icterica, assembly GCA_963556255.1. NCBI lineage: Eukaryota > Metazoa > Annelida > Clitellata > Crassiclitellata > Lumbricidae > Allolobophora > Allolobophora icterica. The sequence goes on from OY744606.1 coordinate 65,496,412, forward strand.
AGAAACTGAAGCAGTAGAACAACAAAGCAAAACTCACAATGAAAAAAAGAAGCAAATCAATGCAAGAAAAGTGCTCTAAGTATGTAGTATCCTTATACCTACATCTAAAAACTTACATTATGCACATGAAGCATCTGAAAGCTACTCACAAGAAACATCTTTGTATCTCTACCAACATCTTTTTTATGTTTAGATCATCTCAAACTGCCTTAATAAAAGATTCATTGAATAAACGAAGCAACTTACAATAAAATAAACAGGGAAATGTAGGAGTAAATGCTTAACTGATATTTACCTGAAGTCATCTCTGGAGAACTGAGGGAGACTGCCAATCACTCTACAGACACCTGGCAGAATTTACATCAGGCTTATCCCGAAATCCAGACGACCAACAAGCAGCCTTTTGTTTGCAGAGCAGCACAGAACAGCAGCAAGCCAGAAAACCACCGTCTGCATTAATGCAACATTCTTGCATAATTAATGAGAATGATTAAATCGATTTCCAGACTGCATGTACCATGTCCGCAGTTTGTCTCGCTAGACGCGTGCAAATGAAAACGGTCAAACTCTGTTCGTACTGCAGCGGCACAGCAGTGAATTTTCTAAACACAAAATGCCCCCTACCGACCACAGCCGGCCTTCCACCGCAGTGGCTGGCCTACTCACAAATTACCTGGCAAATGATACAACAGCCTAGGTAAGAACAGCAACCAGGTAACACATGGTCATTGGACACAGATGGCAGAGAGTAAGAAACTGACCAAAGAATGCTGTGCTCATATTACACAATCCTTGGGAGCCTGAGAAATAATATGCAAGCGTCCCATGAAATGTATTACTCCCGGTCAAATGAACATCAACCGTAAATCAAAGAGTACAGCCAGGCGTCCAACAGTGATATATAGCGCATTAATATTAGTCACTGAACAAGAAACAAATTAGTAATTACGCCCCTGCTAAGAAGCATAATTTACAAATTTGCAAAATGAAAATGTTTAAAGGACCACCAACTTTGAATGAATGGCTAAGCTACAAATCTAAACATGTAAAAGCACAGAGACCTCTGCAGATTGCCACCTAAATGACAAAAGTAAAGCATTCAGGACTTGGTTTCCTTCCCATAGGTGTTTAAGGTGCTGGAAAGGAACAAATCCCACTTGTATCAGATGACTTGCCGTTTACATCTGTACTAACGATGGGCACTCGCAGATAGGGCAAGACTGCCCAACCATGCAATTCACATCGGAACGCATTTGACCCATGTCCTGCTTACACGTTTTGCCCTCCTGCACAGATTACTGCAGGTCCCTATGATGGTGTACAAACAAAATCCCTCTGCACATAATCACCTGGACATAATCCCCAGACATAATCCCCACAGGCTAGGACATAATCCCCCAGGCTAGTATATAATCAACTCAACCTCAGCCAATTAAGGTGGCTAAAATTATACATTACATCCAATAACATCTATAAGAATATATTTTCAATTTGTTTAATTCTAACAATTAGCCAAGAGTACAAAATGGAAAAGCTTATTACACAAGTTTGTCTCAAAGCTGTAAAAATTTGCACACCAATCTAAAAAAGGTCAATCACATGATGACTTCCAATCGATCAGTGTAAATTTACTCTTAGAACTGAAAGACATTAGTAAGTCCTAAGTTACGACCTAACTGACATTAACAATTCTTAACTTTATACCTAAATGACACTAACAAGAAGTTTTAACTTAACAGCTGAATGACATTAACAAGTCTTAAGAGTACACCTGAATGACATTAACAAGCTGACACTGACACAAGGAACAAAAACTGGGCAATTAAAGATTATCAATTAAATGTGGAATTTACGCTAATTGCATACAGGGGGATTTTGTCCAGGGGGATTATGTCCTACCCAAAGTGGGGGGATTATGTCCAGGGGATAATATCTGTGGGATTATGTCCAAGGATTATGTCCAGGGGATTATGTCCTACAACTATGTCCTGCATCCATACAATACTCAGCAGAAACAAGATTGTTTTAATAAATGTTCAATGACTGCCTACCAGTTTCATCTCCCACCAGTTCTCCATTGAATTATCCCAGATTCACTTAACCTAACCGTAGTTGTGAGACTGTCCTTTAAATATTCTTTTACAGACAAAGACAAGGCATGCTTTCTCACACCTTGAACTCTTGTTTGCCCATCTATTTGCTCAGTTCAGTTCTCCAATCTAGACTAAAGACATGCCATTGAAGGGGACACATGTCTTCTATTGTAAACTGACCTTGAATTCTGCTGACTTTCTGCACCCTTTGTGTGACACTGGCCTAAGCCCAGTGCACTAATTATCATCCACCACTAACCCTAGAAAACCACTCCCCAACAACACACTATCACACACTTGTCAATTACAGCATTACAGTAACCGACCAACATGTATGAACATAATAAATTTACTATATACAATAATACAAACATAAATGTCCCATTTAATTAGTCTGCATATATATATATATATATATATATATATATATATATATATATATATTTTGTTGGGCTTCTTTTTGGGTTATATACTTGTTTTATATACTGTAAGCCTTATTAGTTAAGCGTTATTAGTTAGACTTAGTTAAGACCTAAAAAGTACCCTGCAGTTTACATATAACTGATGTTTACCAAATCATGTATCCGATATTGGATCTTTTCAGCTGCCATCATTTAATTTGCAATAGAAATAGCAGGGCTTCCCTGGATAGCGGGACTTCCATCCCTTTAGGGTTACCCTTTGCTATTCGCGACTAATAACCTGCTAAGTATACTGTATGTTAAATTTATATGGCAATACGTGATACGAAATTGTCTATTTTTACTAAAGGCTACTAAGTGCTTTCACTGTTAAATTGTTTCATACCAATGTGTAATTGTACTAGGCACTTCACGTCTATCGGATGCTCATAACATACTGTAATTGTCGTGAATACCAATAAAGATTGATTGAATTGAATTGAATTGAATTGAATTGAATATACAAACATGCGACTTACATAATGCCTAATTAAAATTTGAAATGGGTTAATACCTTGGGAACATGGAACTCAAGCATAATTCAGCCTTATAATGTGATGTTATACTGGAACTTTGATGTGGTAAGAGATCTACTTGATGTGACTGCCAAAGGCGGGTCTAGGACATTACCCCCGCCGGACATTACCCCCCTGCCATTACCCCCCTGCCATTACCCCCGTAGGATATTTCTCCCCTGCCATTACCCCCCGCATTTAGTATACATGTTTGTTTGTATACATACATGCATACATTAGGGTGGTTCTGACTTCCATGGAAAAAAATTAAAACTGTTTTTTCTTGACTTTCCGCTTTTAGTTGTGTTCCAATGAATATAAAAGAAATTTGTACAAAGTTATAGAACATTATCTTGTCATTTAGGGGTAGCTCAATAACATTTAAATTTGACTTAACGATATTTTAAAAGAAATTTTTTCATTATCCATCATTTTTAATATTTTCCTTACCTAATGAAACAACAATCTTTAATTGTTGTTATTTTTAAGTGAACAAACTGTTAAAGTAGTAGTTCTAAATAATTTCAATTAATTAGTATGATTTATGTTATTATGTTAAAATAATATATGGCTCACAAATCATTTGCTGAAGTTTATTTTGCATTCTGGAAAGTTGCGTCTATGATCATGCACTACTTGAAACAGATATTGTTTCTGGTTTTCTTTGTAATTATGAAATTTTACTCTTCAATCTTTCACCATTGTCATTTACACCTTGTAGATGATGAATAATTTCTGAGGCAACTTTATAATCATCTCCAAGTTCCCATGTTTCTGGATCGCTTTTCAGGAAATCACTATAGATTCTTAGCCGGTCAAAAAACAGCAAGGAGGTCATTGTATGTTCATTCTATGTTCATGACCACAGCTTTCTGAACATCTACCTGTATTCTCTTAGGAGGATCATCTTGACCTGGTCGCTCGTGTAAAGGTTTCACCATTGCTCGTTTGGACTTGGCTGTCAGTGCCAAATCAAAAAATGCCAAAGCCACGAGCTCCTCACTAAGGCAGCGTTTCCCAAAGTGGGGTTCCGCGGGGTGATCCCAAGGGTTCCGTGAAAAGTTGTAATTTAACATAATTTTCATTGAGAAATTTCATTGGAATAAAACATTCCAAGCAGTTTTTAAAAAAATACACAAAATTTTTATAAAATTTAAAACTGCCGTCAGTAACTGTTGTCTCTTTTGTATGTTAACCACATTGAGCGAAATCCGGACTTTCAATGCCCTTTAGCTATCCAGTAATTATATAGAATTATAGATTGTAGAGGTCACTGCAGTGACCTAGTGCCCTATGCACATAGGTTAGAGCTGTAAACTTGTGTGAATAGGGACACAGCCTTCTTTGTTATCGTTACCTCGACGAAACGAATCCGAAAATGATTTTAAAAAGTACAACTGAGTCTGATAATCGTACAATAGTATTAGTAATTATATTTTTTTAATTTGCTGGTATGAAAATCTGACATGGAGCGTTGGCTCAAGGAGGGAAATTTAAGGGTTCTGATCTTATGTTCAAACTAATAATGTGGACTGTTTTCCAACCTTGTATGAGTTTTTAGTTGAAATGGACTGTGTTCTCGACCAAAATATTCGTTGAAAAATTGCAGGTCATATTCACGACCTGGAAGCAAACTTGGTTAAATACTTTCCTCCCACGAAGGGTGATATTAATTGGATTCGAAACCCATTTAAAGTAGCCGAAAACCAGCAAACTTTTGTAATAAAGGTTATGAACTTCTTATTGAGATAACGTCGGACTCGCAAGAATTTTCCGTGGCCAATTAAAGAATACTCCACTGTCGCGAAATGTACAGTTAGTCAGAGGTTAAGGTGGAGTGGGAACGGCGTTTCCACTGCTCTCGAAATTGTTTGCCCACGTTCCCACTGCTCACGCGTACGTTCCAATGAAACTCTTCTTTGACGTTCCCACTGCTCACCCAAACCACTTTAACCACTGCAGTTAGTGTGGTTCTGCCATTTTGCCATAATGCATTTGTGCGAAACTGAATTCTCATAGTAGGCTACACTGCAACAAAAACCAAATATAGAAATTGACCAAATGCTGCACCTGTCATAAGAATTCAGCTTTCTAGCATTAAATCAAATATAAAAAATTGGCACGAGAAAAAACAAAATCACTGTACGCATATTAAAACTTCATGTACTCCCAATATTGTGCTCCATAAGTTTTGGTCTTAAAAACTGTACACTTTAACATTTGACATAAGAGAAAATAAATTGTTTTTACAAACTCCTTATATGGGTGTGTGTTTAGTTAGGCTTATATTAGTATGCTTCTCATGCGCTACGTATGCCTCAATACGCTTAGTTCAGGTTGGGGTTCCGCCATGATTTTAAAAGATGACAAGGGTTCCGTGGCTAAAAAAGTTTGGGAAACGCTGCACTAAGGTACCACAGATGACCTGCAAACTTATTGCTGGCTACTTTGGAGAGAGCAGGATTTTCTTTTTGATAGCTCACCAGAGTTTTCAGTAAGCAAAAATCATTCCAGCAACAATTTAGTAACAGCAACAGCAGCTGCCTGTGCTTCTCCTGTGCCAGAACGTAGCTTGGTAACTTCAAGAAATTGGCTTTCCCCAACATCAGATAAAATGACAGGTAGACGGTCAACCAAATGTTGCCTGTCAGATCCGGAAGGAGATATCATCCAAGTGCACAACCAGTGTAGAACTGTAGATGATGTAGTTGTTTTAAATATTTCTTTCAATTTCTTAGCGGTTTCTTCTCGATATTGTTCTCTATGTATTGAAGAACGGCTGATTTTCAACTCGTCTACATTGTGGCCTAGACTATAGCTGCAGCTGCTAACACATATGTTGCCTTCCTGTCACTTAACTTTGTCCTGTCCAAAGCTGCTGCCAGACTTGGTGTCACAATAATTGTTGTTAGTCGCTTTTTTTAAAGGAGTTTTCCTTTTAACTAAATTTACATTTTGACTGCCACCATCTTCGCATTCTTCAGTTGAATCATCACTACTACAAGTTTCAAGAATAATTTTCCCATTCATGGCTTCCAAATATTGATCTTCTTTCTGCTTTCTCTCCATGCTTCATTTTTGTCTTTTAGATGCCCTCATTTCTTTTGAAGAAAGTACCATATCAACTGGTCCCATAAAACAACGGCGACCTCTTTCTCTTTATCCTCTTAGATTTATGTTTAAGGCATCCAAGTGAGCAATGTCAAATAAATTATCTAAGGCATCAACAAATTCTGTTTAATATTTTTTGCTGAGACTCAGTTTTCCTGTTAACATTTTTCTTTAATTTCATCCAATAATAATTACTAATCTTAACTGTAGGCCTAATCGTAAAACTGAAACTCTATCTTTTGGATGCACAGTAATTAGGCTATGTTAGACAAGCTCTGACAACTTCAACTTCATTGAGCTACCTCTAAATAATGTTCAAATCAGCTCATATTTGGCCAGATTTATTTTTGTGTGTACTAGAACAAGATAATAAGCGGAAATAATCACATTTAAAAATTTCAGATTTCAGAACCACCCTAGCATACATATATACATACATGCATACATACATGTATACAAACATGCATACATACATAGATGCATATGGCATATGCATGCATGCATGCATGCATACCTACCTACATGCATACATACATAGATGCATATGGCATATGCATGCATGCATGCATGCATACCTACCTACATACATACATACATACATGTAAGTATGTATGTATGCATACATGCATACATGCATGCATTCATGCATACATACATTCAATTCAATTCAATTCAATATCCTTTCAATTCAATTCAATATCCGCATACATACATTCATGCGTGCATGCATACATTCAAAGTCATACATGCATACATACATGCATATATACATACAGACATACATACATACACAAATCCACAGAGGGGGGAATTTGTCCGGGGGGGGGGGGAAATGACCTGCCTAGATTCGGGGGGGGGGAAGTGTCCGGGGGTTACTGTCCGGGGGGAATATGTCCGGGGGGAATATGTCCAGGGGGGTAACTGTCCGGCATTCCAAGCGCTTGGCTTCCAACAACGATGTCAAGATGATACAGAATTTTCTGTATTTGTCAGAATGATATCAGCTCACAATATTCAGTTCTGAACATATCTGACAATAACTTTTCATTCAGTTTTGAACATATCTGACAAAAAATTTTCATATTTTCCGTAGGCCTATATTCCTTTTTCAATTCACGTAAAATTGTGTTCTAACTGTTCATTTTTTCCATATTATTGCAGGGGGCTAATGGCAGAGGGGAAATATCCTACGGGGGGTAATGGCAGGGGGGTAATGGCAGGGGGTAATGTCCGGGGGGGTAATGTCCTGTTCCCGCCAAAGGCATCAGATAGTATTACAACAAGGTTCCAAAGCATTTATATAGTTATATATACATACATATATAATATACTAAAATCATAGCATTTAATGAGGATTACATGTTTTATTTATGCCAAAGTTTGTTTCCCTGTGGCAATACTGAGCATGAGTAGGCTGGGCATAATCAGCTATAAGTGTCAAGTACCTGCACTTAAAACTCTTAGAGACTCTACATATCAGCATGGCCAAAAACCTGGCCATAAGCATCAATTTCAGCAGGCCTCAACAGTTGCCACATTCCACCTGATGTGAAATGTATCTAGACCTAAACTGGAACCAATCCATGCATGAAAACCTACAGACATATACATTACCACATACGGTATGTTATTCCATTATTCATCCTACAAAATTAGTTTCACCAGTGGCACAGAAAATGGCCAAGCTGGGTTATCCCTTATAAATGGGTGCACCTTTAGCTAGGTGGTTTTAGCTTTGATAGAACAAGTAAATAGCAAAGATTTCTCAGCTTAGATTCCTTGGTTACACTAAAAATACATTTCCTTGTGAAGCACATAAAGTTTCTAAATGGTACCTCTGTAATACAATCTAGACCAATTCTGTACTACAAATTTCCATTCTGAACAATGTCTTCATACCTCCTTCATTTAAAACTCAAAAATGTATCTGTTTTATTTTTTCCTTCTTTAGTGCCATACTTCAAATACATCATAAACAGTGTGCTGGTAAATATAATCATAATCTCTAAATTTCTAAACTGCCACTTTAAAGTTAAGTGCAGGTTATAGATCTGCTTATTCACAAGCGCTATTTACAGCTTACACTGGTTCTTGCACCAAAGCGATTCAACAACCTCAATCCTGTGAATCTGAGTTGTTAGGTAGGCCTACTGGTGAGTAGGCATGTCTCCATCCACATTAAAGCAACTGAAGTATTTGTGTGGTGCTAATAAATATAGGCCCTAGGTATCTAGTCTAAACTACAATGAAGCTTATTCCTTGAAGTAAAACTATTTCAATGTTCACTTGTATATTTAGAACTATGGAGAGTTCCACATGGAAGGACCAACAACTGTGGATTAAAAATGAATTATTTGTTGCAAGTCACTGTGTTGGTTTGTTCAGTTATTGCACTCAAACACTGTAAAAAAATTCTATGACTGAGTATTTTTTTAATTGACTGCTGTGGAATTTGCAATCCAGTGGCCGGGGAAGGGGAGGGTAAGGTGAGGGGAAAGTTGCTCCAATGACTTTTGGGGGTAGATGCCTCTGTCAGAGGGTCTGTCACCATAAGCAAGTCAGTACATGTGAATCATTCCACTAAGACGGAGTCACAATCTATCATGGGTTAACTCTATCATGAGTAATCTAGTGAAAATGACACATCGTGAGCAGATGTAAAAATGACATCATCCATGCAAACTGAGTTGAATGAACAAGTTATGACAAAACTATTGTGAGTGAGAGACGGACAGACAGAGACAGACAGACAGACCGAGACAGACTGACAGACACAGATAGATAGACAGACAGAGACATACAGACAACTAATTCTCATGAGAACCAAAACAAGGAAATCTGAGAACTTACCTTCAACCGAACCTTGATGTGTGTTTAAGCATTGTAGTTAGTCAAAATCCGATGTTTTATGAATTATTAATTAATATAAATTATTTATGCAAAAAGCCTAGTCTTCAGTTACTGTGCTACTGAAGTTTGATGGTACCAATTTCTGGCCTCTGGTCTGCCTGTTTAGTGACTTTAGTCTCTTTCAATACTAAAGTTTTCAATGGACATCGTCAGCAATAGGCCTAACATAGCAGCGTTGCACTTGCAGAAGTTTTAATTATTTAATTACATTGGATAAGACAGGTTCACATACCTGGCTATATTATTATTTCGGACATCCAAGCACGGGACGTACACGGGGGCCCTAAACGGTCCGGTACCGATTCAAACGGGCCGCATTGAGTGAAGGATCTCACCCGATTAATTGCTTGAAAATGAGCAGAATCAAGGCCATACGTATTTCTAAATAGCGTATTTCGGTAATCCTGGGTTTTAGCGTCCGAAACTATTTACATTGCATGAGCGATGAAAACATGTTTTAACTTAATAAAACTCAAAGTAGAACTTGGAAGATTGATGAAAATATTATTGAAACTGGAAGCTGGATCATCGATTGAAATATTACATGATAAAATTGAAACTAGAAGTTGGAATTGCGAAGAAAATATATCGTTTTAGCGCAGATATCTTTGACGCCCGTGGGCTTGTTTCCGATTCCCACCGTTGTACAAGGATTTTATTAATATTCATAAACTTCAGTCGCAAATGATTTTTAATATGCATAAATTCAGCCTGCCAGGGCCAAGAAAACAGGTCACGTGACGCCAGCCATATCAGGCGCTGTAGTCATTAATATGCATAAGACTAAGATTACCAGTTTGCGATACCGATTTGCAAAGCGATCCAACCATGAGATAAAATATATGAAGTATGCTTTACTCGGTATTGATTTCATAGTTAAACATTACATAGCACTCTAAAATATTGGAAATTATTTAGTATTGATATAAAATCTATAACACGTAAAACCTGGGATTAAGATTGCTAAAGGGATATGAAGCGGCAACGCGTCAGCCAATCACAGCTCGTCTTTTCTGATGCATCGCAGGCGATGTTTGTGGCTTCATCCGGGTACTTAGCAGGGGATGATTTGAAATAAATACAGCACATGGCATCGGTCTAGACGTGTTTTTTTGAGTGATTTACACTTAGGGACATAATTATGCGTTTTCTTATTAATAAAAGTCGTTTTTATTTAGTTATAACGTCAGCTGTAAGCGACCCATGTTTGACTAGCCGATCCGTACAAGGGTACCGGAAGTAAAACTCAGCCACACACATAATCTAGACCAAAGACACTATATTCATCAGCTTCATATCCCTTGCAATCTTAGTCCCAGGTAAAACCCTACAGAAAATGCTTCAATTTACAGACCCGTAATATTATATGAAATATGCATTATAAAAATTGGTAGGCTATTGATTTCATAGTTGAACATTACGCTAACTCCCTTAAATTTTGGAAAAATTATTGAGTATTGATGTAAATCTATAACACGTAAAACCCTACAGAAAATGCTTCAATTTAAAGACCCATAATATTATATGAAATGTGCATTATAACTATTAGTAGGCTATTGATTTCATAGTTGAACACTACGCTAACTCCCTTAAATTTTCTAAAAATTATTGAGTATTGATGTAAATCTATAACACGTAAAACCCTACAGAAAATGCTTCAATTTAAAGACCCATAATATTATATGAAATATGCATTATAACTATTAGTAGGCTATTGATTTCATAGTTGAACATTACGCTAACTCCCTTAAATTTTCTAAAAATTATTGATTATTGATGTAAATCTATAACACGTAAAACCCTACAGAAAATGCTTCAATTTAAAGACCCATAATATTATATGAAATATGCATTATAACTATTAGTAGGCTATTGATTTCATAGTTGAACATTACGCTAACTCCCTTAAATTTTCTAAAAATTATTGAGTATTGATGTAAATCTATAACACGTTGAACCCTACATAAAATGCTTCAATTTACAGACCCAATGATAAAAAAAACTGCATCTGTTGTACTCTGTAAGTCGAATTCAGTGGCGGTTTTACAGAGGGCTAAGGGCTGTAGCCCCCTAGCTGGAGAGTTAGCCCTCCAGTTTTTCTTAGCCCCCATACACATGTTAATCCCAAGTTTAACGTTTAATTTAGCCATACAATGCATTGCCTACAATGTTTGTTGGTTACAAAGCCTGGTTACAGCTTCTATGTACTATAGTGTATGCTGTATATGTACAGGGCAGGATCCAGAGGGGACCAATCCGGCCATGGCCCCCATTTGATAGTTGCAAACGACGTGGCCCCTTGTGAGGATACAGAGGAGGACAAAGCCCCCATTTGATATTAACGCAGGACAGTCAACAGTACGTGGCCAACGAATTTTTCAGCAGGTTAATGACTAAAAAAAGGTTATAAGGTTTTTTGGGAGATGAATTCGGAAAAAAATTTTCGTTGGTTCGCTGGTCACTACCCGCAAAAACTTTTATGTATGTATTATTTTGGCCTTCCCCCTGATAAACCTTCTGGATCCGCCTTTGTATATGTATACGGGTATGATTGTGTATACAGAACAGTGTGGACTAGAATCCGTTTGCAGCATGCACAAGTATTGCATATACATACATTAATATAAATGGATAATTCATTGTGAGAAGTAAAAAAGAGAAGCTTATAAGTTAAAAGATGAACTTTTCGACGAGAGGGAAGAGCAATTTTTAACCTAGAACTGCCACTGGTCAAATTAATCTATATATAAAGACAAGACTCTGTCTGTCTGTCTGTCTGTCTGTCTGTCTGTCTATCTGTCTGTCTGTCTGTCTGTCACAACGATCTTTGACCACGATGCATTTCTACAGCTTTGGACCTTTTCACTCCAAACCTTCACTACTGTCTCGGGGTGGGCATTACACACCCAGTGTGAGGCTTGGCGTCCCCCGTTTTCACCGCCACCATGGTCTCCCGGGCCAAAACCTACCCGGGCTATGCAGTTTTAGCTGGTTAAAGAAACATACACTCAACCTATTTTCACTCGCCAGATGGCGCCGCCGGGTTAAGCAGCTACAGTACGGATTCGCTAGAGGGATTGAACTTTCACTGAACTAAACCCTGCCAACGCCGGGTTGCTTATTCGCTAGAGGGATTTAAACACCCAAAACGCCGGGTTAAGCAGCTTCGCGTCCCCCGTTTTGACCGCTACCATGGTGTCCCGGCCCAAAACCTCCGAAACCCGGGCAACGCCGGGTTCACCAGCTAGTAACTTATATAGAGGTGGTTACAGTGCATTTTGAAGTAGCAGATTTTTGCATGACAGTGAAATCATGTCCTATAGTCAGTGATGGGCAATAGTTAAATAAAAAGTTGCTAACTTTTATAACTTTTAGTTTAACTCAAATTTTTTAGTTAAGGAAGAAGTTTAATTAAAAAATATAGTTTAGTTAAAACCATAGTTTAACTGAAAAATTTTAGTTGCTAACTAAAAAGTTTAACTAAAGAAATCAGCAATATGCAACAATTTTTCCACAGTTCTCATTGAACACTGTCAGCAAAAAACATTTTAACACTGCATGGTTTTAGCGTTCGGTTCGCGAGGCCACGACAGACAGCCAATCACCGGTCTTTCCACCTATGAGCTACGAACTTCCGTCTCTGGGCCTAATCAAAAGTGCTGAGCTACATCGAATTATATTTTCATCAGCGCCAAAGACCTGCAAACTGGATCCGCTCCCGTCGTTCATCCTCCAAGAGACCCTTGATGTCTTCCTACCGTTCCTTGCGGTTCTATATAATCGCTCCCTCCAAGAGGGTGTTCTTCCTGCAAGCCAAAAGAGGTCCATCCTTGTTCCGTTGCTCAAAGCGGATGGACTCGACGCTACTGAACCAACCAATTTTAGGCCAATAGCTAATGTTACATACTTGTCTAAAATAATTGAGAAGATTATTGCCGCGCAGCTCATGTCCTACCTGGACAAAAATTGCCTTCTTCCCACCTTCCAATCGGGTTTCCGTAAGGGCCACTCCACAGAAACCCTATTAGTCCGCCTCCTATCTGATATATATCGGGCCATTGACAGATCTCAGGTCACTCTTTTTTTAACACTCAGATCGGCCCGATCGTTCGCACGACCGGGCAGTCTCATCATTGTGCGTTTGCTCTAGCTGGACACCGGATCTTAATTTCAGTGGCTTACCCATTCCACAAACTGTTTGTGCCTTCCCAGGGGGAAGGCGCGCAGCTGATGTCCCGGCCGAGCTGGCCCAAGGGTAACTCGCCTCCAGTTTGGCGGGCAATCGAGACCAGGGACTCTCTCGCGTATTGTCACCTTTTGGACCGACCGCGTTGAACGGACTTCCGTACTTGGTCCGATGTGGGGATGGTCTTTTCATGAACGCGGTGCCTAGGCTGTTTCAGCATCCGGCGTTCTCGGAGCCCTCACTGTCGACCGGGTAAAGGGGTGAAACATGTTCGCAGTGTATGTTAGAACCCGGCACGACATTAGGATTTCGTCACCTGGGCCTACCCCCAACTTGCGGGGGAGGCCCGACGAGGCAGCATGGAGCGCTCCCCGCCAGTTCAGCACCACCGCCCCAAATACACTCGGCGCCCCCGGGAAGACATTAGCCACCCAGACGATGACGTCAAGTCGTGCGTAATAGCAGACCTTCTCATATGGGCCGCTCATATCATTACAGTCCGAGGTAATGGTGACATCAACAACATAGGCGACACCGTCCACCAGGGTCACCAAATCGGGCTTACGCCTACCAGCTGCGGTAGGTATAACCGGCTCTTGGATCACCGAGTGACCCTTTGACTCGATCCTTTTGGATATCAGATAGAGCACCGAATTATGCCTAGCACACCGGAAACGGTGGGTCCTCGTACAGCTTTGGGAGATGTGAGCCAGGGTGCCTTGAGCGCTGCACCCGACGTCGCACCATACTGGACCCGTACGCCGCCCGCGATAGGTTCGCTCCGCGGACGGCAACAGGTTTCCCCTCACCTTCACTGCCTGGACATAGTCGCCCCCCAAAAGGAAGGACGACCCATCGGTCACCCAGGAGTTCACGCGAGGGGTTTGTCCCTGCTGCTTGAGGCCCCGACCATCCACCGATGTGTGGAGCTGGGCCGCGAGAAGGTCACTCGCATCCTGTGCACTGCTCAGCACTCGACCGGCCACCCTTGCCGTCTTTGCACACCTCCTCCTCGCCCCCAGGAAGAGTGGGCTTGCAGCCACGCTCTGCATTACCGGATCACCGGATTCCTCCACCTTGGCCATGCGACGGGCCTTGAGTGGAGGTATTGTGTAACGCAGGCGCGGCACTTCCAGCCCGCCATCTGACGCCTTCGCATGGAAGTACCCGGTGGGAGTATCATGTGGCAGCCGCAACCATTTGCGTACTGCCACTCTCACCAACCGATCAAGGTACTCCAGGGATTTGGCCGTCATCTCCCCGAGCACGAGTCCGTGGTACAATTTCGGCAATAAATGACAGCGCACTAGGAACATGCGCTGCTGGGGCTTCAATGGAGCACGTGTCAACCGGTCCAGTCCCACACTGAGGAAGTCCCCATGGGCCCTCCTCAGACGGAGTGGTCCGGCCTGCAGTCCCAGGCATTTGTACGTTTGCTCGATGTTGAGGGACCTGACCGACTCGCCGTCGATAGTCAAAACCGGCGAGGGATTTACCACCCAGCGTTTAGCCTTCCCATCAATGTCTATACGAAGGGAGGCACTCGTAGCCGGGTTCAGTCGAAGCCCACCCAATCCCAACGAGCGTTGTACCCTGTCCACCTGTTCCCGCAAGCCATCTGCAGTAGAGGCGATCAAGACAAGATCATCAGCAAAAGCCAAACACCGGACCATGACTTCCTTATTTAAAAAGTAGCCAATGGCCGGGTTCAGCTCCGCTAAGACCTCGTCAATTACACAGTTAAACAGGATGGCCGACAGGGGATCTCCTTGACGTACGCCACGGCCGCATCTAATTGGACCGCTTCTTCGACCGCCTACTTTGACGACGGTTGATGTGTTGGCATACATCTTGGAGACATACTGCACCAACGGCGATGGCACACCCAGCCTCCTTAGCGACCTAGCCAATGTTCTGTGGGAAACACAGTCAAAGGCTTTGGCCACGTCCAGGAAGGCTAAGCACACCGGTCTTCTCTGCCGCTGGGCCCCCTTTATGATGTTATCCAAAAGAAAGACATTGTCGGCACATCCGTCAACCGGTAAGAACGCTTTCTGCCTCGGATCCAGTGGGACCTGCGCAATTAGACGAGCGGCCACGATCTTGTGAAAGATCCTCGTCACACGTGAGGCCATGATGATAGGCCTATAGTTTGCTGGATCCTGTAGATCTCCGCCCTTGGGAATCAGATTGGGAAATAAGCCCTTGGGCGCAGGCTACAAGGTGCTCAACTTGATCCTTGTAGTCCTGCTTCTTCCTAAGTCCTTTGATCGCGTATCGGGTCCTATCCTTAAAGATAGCTACCAATCGGCTGTTGATCAGAGCTGGTTTCACCCCAGAGACGAGAAAGTCAGCCTCGAGCCTGGCCATACGATCTCGCTCTTCCGGGGGCCATCGAGCTTTGACCCTCTGCTGCACTTGGTGTGCCCGGGCCCGGTTTGCTTGGGGCGCTGACGGCGCTCGTTAATCTGTTATTCGCCGGCACCTGCCCGCAGGAGATGCGCTCCGTCCTGTTCGGTGGAACGCTGCTCGCTCTGCGTAAAAAGTCTGGCGGCCTGAGACCGATAGCCATTGGATACGTATGGCGCAGATTGGCCTCAAAATGCGCCAACGCACACGCCATTCCGAAGATTACACCGTACCTGTGCCCCAGACAGTTGGGAGTTGGCATCCCCGGGGGTTGCGAGGCGGCGATCCACGCCACTACACGTTTTCTGGCCAACATGAGCTCGGAAGCTATAATAGTCAAGTTGGACCTATCAAATGCATTCAACAACCTACACCGGGACAGCATGTTGACATCGGTCACCGACATAATTCCGGAACTGGCCGCGTACTGCAACCTAGCCTACGCCGAGCCCTCGTTCCTCCAATTCGGCTGATTCACCATTCTCTCGCAAGAAGGCGCACAGCAGGGGGATCCCCTCGGGCCCCTGCTTTTCTGCTTACCACTCCAGCCGATTCTGGCCAGGCTAGAATCTCCTCTGGCCTTCGGATATCTGGACGACCTCACCTTGGGCGGCAGTCCTGACGGGGTGGAAGCGGACGTGGATCTAATCGAGAGAGGTTGCTCAGCCTTGAGCCTCTCGCTCAACCGCGCCAAGTGCGAACTTATCACCGCGGGCCCCGAAATCAGCGCCGAGAACGCCCTGATGCAGTTCGTCCGTGTGAGCCCATCAACAGCCACACTCCTAGGGGCCCCGCTTTCATCAATGGAGGCCCTCTCGTCTACCCTCGACACCTGCGTGGCCAACCTCAGGATGGCGCTCGACAAACTCCAACACATCGACAGACAGAGTTCTCTGCTGATCCTCAGATGCTCCCTCGGCTCGCCGAGACTCATGCACATATTGAGAAGCACCCCCTGCCACGATCAACCGCGCCTGGAGGTTTATGATGAGCTGCTACGGACAGGAGTCGGCCGGATGCTTAACGCCTCGATGAACGACGACCAATGGTCTCAAGCCTCTCTTCCGATTAGGATGGGGGGGATTGGGAGTAAGGAGGGTGTCCTCGCTGGCACTTCCCGCCTTCTTGGCTTCGGCCGCGGGCACCCTCCAAACCCAGTCCCTCATCTTGGGTACTATTTCCGTGACCCCTGACGCGGCACATGACTCGGCGAAGACTACCTGGCTTCAGCTTTCTGGGGTCCCGATCCCGACGGTCACGCCCGGTCGTGGACAGAGACACTGGGACGGTCCGCTACTACACACAGTCCTCTCGACGCTCGAGGATAAACTGCTTGATCCATAGGACCAGGCGAGACTGAAGGCTTCGCAGTCACCGCACGCCTCGGACTGGCTACACGCCCTCCCCATCGCTGCTCGCGGCCTCAGAGTGGATGACGAGACAATGAGGGTGGCGGTCGGCCTACGATTGGGTCTGGCAATCTGCGAACCGCACAAATGCGCATGTGGTGCCTACGTCTCGTCCAGAGGCGCGCATGGGCTGTCATGCTCACTGGGGTTCGGCCGACAAGCTAGGCACAGCAACATCAACGACCTCATCCACCGCAGCCTCAACAGAGCCGGCATCCCGGCAGTCAAGGAGCCGTCCGGCCTATCCAGGTCGGATGGAAAGAGACCGGATGGCCAGACCCTAATACCGTGGAGCGGCGGGCTGTCTTTATTGTGGGACGCGACGGTAGTGGACACGGTGGCCGCCTCTTACATCACGGAAACGGCGGCCGCGGCAGGAGGGGCGGCGGAGGTGGCTGCTACGAGAAAGAACATCAAGTACTCTGAACTACAGAAGAGATACATCTTCATACCTGTAGCTGTGGAAACCTTCGGTCCCCTTAACAGAGACGGTCTCGCCTTTCTATCTGAAATTGGTCGTCGGCTGTCGAAAACCACAGATGACTCCCGCGAAACAAACTTCCTATTCAAGAGCCTATCGGTGATGGTGCAACGCTTCAACGCAGTGGCTTTCCAAGGCGCCATGTCAAAGCTGCCCGGAGCCAAAGAGCAACAAACCCGTCGATATCTATCGCCTTCTTAACGGAGGCAGCGGCGGGGAACTCGATTTTCTGAGTGAACAGAACCTAGACATGACTTCTCGGATAATAATAATAATAATAATAATAATAATAATAATAATAATAATAATAATAATAATAATAAAGCCTGTGTTTTCAAATTCATACACTACTTACAGTACACATGTGATTGTATGCCAGAACAGTACACATTGCATAGTTTGAAGGTGAAATTGTCATTGACGCTCTGCATTATTACAGTTCACTTAACGTCTTTTATTGTGAAAATGTTTGTCGTAAAAAGTTGGAAAAAGTTTAACTACTTTTTTTTTAGTTTAGTTAACTAATTTCCAAAATCGGTTGCCAACTTTAGTTAAACTATTTTTTTAGTTGGAGAATAGTTATAGTTTAACTAAAAAAATAGTTTAGTGCCCATCACTGCCTATAGCTGATATGAGTTAACAGTTTAAGGTATATATCCAGTGTTAACGGGGATAGTTGCCTTTCATGTTGACATTGCACTCACTAAGCTCCTCAGACGCTTTTTAATTGGCGTTGAAGACGTATTTGTTCAATCATAACTAAAATTTACACGCACACACTGTGGAAGAAACTAGACTCTTGTGTGTTTCGACACCTAAGAACTTCGCGTTTCATTATGTTGAATTTTGTTTATCATATTAATGATATAAATATGATATCTGTTTCAACAGTTTTTTATTTGTATTTGCTACCATGATTCATGAATAAAGATTTTTATATATTATTATTAGTGTTATTATTGGAATACTCAAATTCATGCTTGCATTTCTAGGTCTAAAGATTTACACTTGATCAACATTATATAAGATAGGCCTATCTGAATGAAAGCCCACTCTGTCCTGTGCTCGTATAATGCCTGAAAATATTTCTTCACTTATGGATATTTATTTACTGTTGTGTCATTCATTGCCTTGCTGAACAACTCATCCAAGTCTTCAATTGAACAATGCATATACCACTGCCTTCAGTATACTGAAAAGAAATGGTCGATCAGCCTTCTGGACACCATTTTCAATCGCCCACAGGTGATGCCGATGAGCTTGAAGAACGTGAAATATGCAAAGTAGTCCACTGCTATTGCAATCTCCTCAGACTTGAGTTGTCAGTCATAAAAACCATGGGGCCATTCAATCCGCATCCATAACATGAGCTGCTATCCAAGAGTCTGCTATATACTTCTAGAGCTAACTTGGTTGTCGAGGCCTTCTGGCTGGGGACAATGAGTACCTAAAGTGGCAAACCACCAGCAACGGAGTGCGTTAGTAGAAGAAACAATCTATAGTTGTGGCAGTCCATGCTTCCACCAGCATCCATGAAAACCAGTTCACCACTGTGCTTAACTAAACGATGGATGCGTTTAATTAATGGAGTACAAATTGCAACAATCACATCTTCTCTGTCAGTTAACATCGCTGCAAATATCTGTTCTGTTCCATCAGCTGTGGGTTAGTTGTATTCGTCTAAGCGATGCTGTATGTCCTCAAGATGGACACATCCTGATGCTGGCCGATATTGCTTGTGGAATATGTCTTAATACAAATTATGTTGCATATGAGCACAAGAAAACTGAAGAATCCAAGCACAAGAAAACTGAAGAATCCAAACGAGTACAGAAACAGAACAGTTTCTATGAATAATTCAGATAAAATATCCCTACAGTTGAAGAATTAGTTCTAACCATGAAACGATAGAAATGACAGGTTTAAAAATAATGACTTGCCAATAATGTTATGTGAGGTTTTCCGAAATGCAATTACTTCCTGGTGTAATGTTTTCACAGCAAAGTACAGTTGATTTTGTGGCCTTTGTTGATGCTGGCTCAGAATTTGTGTCTGCTTGTCTGTTGGACACTTGTGCTTCTGTTAATGTTAATTTTATTGCCTGCATCTTATTAATTAGTTAGGAAAGGTTACATACTAATCCTAGTTTCTGTTTACTCTAGGACAGTGCACTTATGATGAAAACCAGATACGGGAAGTTTTGTTTGTGGTAACTGGAGATTGGAAAACTCTTTTATAGCATAAGCATATTTGATTGAAAGCTGTATTTCAAAGGTTTCCAGTAGACCAGTACTTCTATGTAAACATGTGAATGCGCATTTATATAATCCTGTATTAAACCTCTCAAAATGTATCATTTTGAAATGCAATATGTTATGATAGTGTTAAAATCACTAGCCTAGTCCAGCAATAATTTTGGTTTGTTTGTGAAAACAAGGAGGCAGATCATTTAAACAACTGAGTGTGATTTACAAGAAGCTGACGGGTGTGAAATGATACTGATGCATATTAACACATACATGTACTGCTAACGAAGGTAAACGCTTTTTGAAGTTTGTGTCCCAAGTTGTACTACATGTACTAAACCCTGCATCCAGAAGAATCAGCTCTAGTGGGGAAACCAGATTGCTCAGGGAAACGTTAACAAGCCAGAGTGCTTAAAATGAATAGGCCTACGTATACTGGAGGTCCTTGTGGAAGGCATGTGGAAATTCAGCCAGATTTCTTATTAATATAAAATTTCAACAAATCTAGGATGCTTGTGGGAGGTTGCTATAGGGTACCTGATGGCTGATGCCACTCAAGAAGTTGACCAACGATTATGCAAACTACTAGACATGGCATTTAAGGAAACGTCCTTAATTGCGGGAGACTTCAACTACCATGTTGATTGGGAAAAATTGGAAGCGGAGACAGAAAAACATAAGATTCTCATAGATTTTGTTAGTGCCATCTTTATGCAGCAGCATGTTATAGAGCCAACCAGAGGAAACAACATTTTGAACCTAGTTCTAACAGCAGATGAAAATATGGTTGAGAATGTGAGTGTGGGGGAGCATTTTAGTACTAGTGATCATCAGGTTGTCAGATGGGAATTAATAATCTCTGCACCGCTTACGACGGCTTTCTTTTCTGAGCTCTCTTCCCTCCTCGAGGTCTTTTCCACATTCAACTCTCAGCTACTTATTACAGGAGACCTCAATATTCCTCTAGAGAACTCCTCCTCTCCAGACACTATTCACTTCATGGATCTTCTATCGCAGTTTGGACTTACTCAGCATGTCGCTGCACCTACTCATGTCCTTGGTGGTTGACTGGATGTGGTTATCACGCGTGATGACTGCCAAATTTCTGACCTATCCATCGAACCCCCGTCAATCTCTGATCATGGTCTCCTTCGCTTCACAGTGCCACTCCTCTGCGCCCAGCCTACGTTCTCCCTCCGGATCTCTCGTGGTTGGAGGCACCTTGACCAGCAGGCCTTCCGTGCTGGCCTCCTTACCAGCCCTCTCTGTGGTAACCTCTCGACTCTAGCAGATCATTCGACTAATGACTTCTTCTCCCTCTACGACTCGACGATACAACCTCTCATCGATGCCCTCCTTCCGTTACGTCAACATCGAACCCGCGCCAGACCGCTACAGCCGTGGCTTGACCATCACTGCCGTACACTACGACGGAACGTTAGACGTCTTGAGCGTAGATATCGCCGTACATATGCCCCCTCTGACCGGCTTCTCTGGATTAACCACCTTCGGGATATGTACCGTGAGTTCCGGATAAAGGAGACTACATATTGGGAATCGTTAATTGATCGTGAAAAGGGAAATCCACGCCGGCTGTGGGCGACAATTGCTGACGTGCTCGGTCGTTCTACTGTCTCTCGCTCTCCGTCTCGGACTCCTTTCACGGCGGACGATTACCTACACTTTGTCCAGGCCAAGATCGATTCTACTCGCAAATCCACGGAAAATGCATGCACCACCTCCTTCCTTCACTTCTACTACAGCTATCCTCTCGTCATGGAAACCACTTGAGCCATCTGTAATCCGTCAGCTGATACTGGATTCTTCCTCGAAGTCGTGTGAACTAGACCTGCTTCCTCCATTTCTAGTTAAGGACTTTGTAGATGAATTGACTCCATTTTTGGCATTACTTTGTAATTCTTGTCTAGCTAAAGGTTGTGTCCCGGCACTGCATAAAAGGGCTGTGGTTTCCCTTCCATTAAGCGCCAAGGCCTTGATCCTAACTCTCCTTCAAACTATCGTCCTATCTCAAACCTCTCTTTCCTTTCAAAGCTTCTGGAAAAATGTGTCTCTTGTCAACTGATCTATTACCTTGACTCTAACTCTCTTATGCCTACTCTTCAGTCTGGGTTCAGGAAATTCTACTCGACAGAATCGCTTATACTGCGCCTTCTAGCTGAAGTATTTCAAGCCTTTGATCGTGCCCAGGTCACTTTACTTGCTCTTTACGATATCAGTGCTGCCTTTGATACTGTAGACTATACCATTCTCTTAGACCGTTTATCTAAATCTTTTGGCATTGCTGACTCTGCTCTTCTTTGGTTTCGCTCATTCCTTACTGATCGCTCTGTTTCTGTTGTTTTTGGACCTACCCGCTCTCCTTGGACCCACATCCCGTATGGACTACCTCAGGGTTCTGTCCTCGCTCCCCTTCTGTTCATTTTGTATACCTCGGATCTAGCTGGGGTTCTTGGTCCAATGGGTGTTTCGTCTCACCAATACGCTGATGAAACACAGGCTTACCTTCATGGTCCACCCAACTCAGCTGCTCTTATGGTTGAACGCATCCTGGAGGCTTCCTCTGCTCTTGATCTCTGGTTGTCCTCAAATCACCTCCGTCTTAACTATGATAAGACCAAGTACATTTGGCTTGGATTGATGCTGACTCTCTGCGCCTCAGGTTTCCCAATGTGTACTTCTCCTGCTCTGTCCGTGATCTTGGATTTGTCCTAGATCCTACTCTTTCTCTATCTGATCATGTCAATAGTATCTCTCGCTCGTGCTTTTACTATTTACGCCAACTTCGTGCCATTCGCCAGTCTCTTCCGCTGCATGCGATTGTGACCTTGGTTCATGCTCTGATCTGTACTAGGATTGACTACGGAAATGCTGTCTATATTGGCCTGTCCTCTACTAATACATCTAAACTTCAGTCCATCCTTAATGCTGCTGCTCGCCTCATAGGGGGCATCATGAAGTTTGCCCATATCTCTTCCTACATCCGGGACTCCCTTCACTGGCTTACCATTCACCAACGCATCCAATTTAAGGTCCTTTCCCTCATGCGTAACTGTCTTGTTGGCTCAGCTCCGCTGTATCTCAGGGCTTACTGCACCACAGTTTCCAGTTTGCCTGGTCGGGCCTCTCTCCGGTCATCTGCCCGTGGCCACTTGGTAGTTCCTTGGATGCGCACTGCTATTGCCCAGTCCCGTAGTTTTGCGGTTGTGGGCCCTTCCAGCTGGAACAGCCTCCCTCAGGGCTTTAGGCTTGTCCTCCTCTCTCTCCCTCTCCTGCCCAGTTTCGCAAGCGCCTGAAAACATTTCTCTTTGTCAGTGAAGACACTGACCCGGGTCGGGAGCGCCTCTGATTATGAGTGGCGCTATATAAATCCTCGATTACAATTACAATTACAGTCATGACATGGAAGGATGCACTCATAGTGCCATTGTTTAAAAAGGGAAATAGAAGTGAACCAGGTAACTACAGACCAGTCAGTTTAACCAGTGTGGTGTGCAAGATCATGGAAAGAATTATCAAGGATAATATACTGGAGCATTTGAATGTGCACGATATTATAAATGGCAGTGAACATGGATTTACCAGAGGCCATTCATGTTTGACAATTCTGTTGGACTTCCTTGAGGAGGTCTATGGAACTCCCTTCCCTTGGTACTGCGTGGGACTCTACTTGTTAGGTTTGCTCTCTCTCTCTCTCTCTCTCTCTCTCTCTCTCTCTCTCTCTCTCTCTCTCTCTCTCTCTCTCTCTCTCTCTCTCTCTCTCTCTCTCTCTCTCTCTCTCTCTCTCTCTCTCTCTCTTGTCAATAGCTTAAAGTCTTTTCTGTATACTGAGAGTGCCTCTGAATAGTTCGCACTGTGACAGGTGCTTTATAATTCACAGATACCATACCATACCATACCACTGCTGTTCGTAGTTTTTATTAATGACATAGATGATGGGATTTTATTGAAAAAAATTATAAGTTTTGCATATGATACTAAACTATGTACAGCAGTGAATGATGAGGAACAAGCGGAGATACTGCAGGAAGATCTTAGAAGAATGTTCAGATGGTCATAAGACTCGCAAATGCTCTTTAATTTGGAAAAGTGCTCTGTGATGCATATGGGGAAGAGAAACAACATGTTTTCATATGAAACGAGAGTAAGGTGTTGAAAGTGAATGATGAAGAAGGGACTTGGGAGCAGTGTTATTTTAGTTCCAGCATTAATTTCTATTCCAGTTCTTATTCTATTCCACTGCTATAATTTTAGTTCTAGTTCTAGTTCCTCTTAAGAAATAATTTTTATTCTTATTCTAGTTCTAGTTCCTCTTAAGAAATAATTTTTATTCTTATTCTAGTTCCACTTCCTCTTTATAAATAATTTTAGTTCCAGTTCTAGTTCCCCCCCCCAAAAAATTATTTGTAGTTCCACTTCCAAATCCACTTACAGTTATCACAGTTCTAACGTGAACGGTTAATGTGCGACATGTTCTTCAATTTCCTGAATGTATTTAGAATGTTCTGCTGCAATGCTGTCAGGAGCATGTTTGATGGGGAGTCTGAGTACCTCACTCTTGTTGCCAGAAGTTTGAAGTATATTATTTATAGAATATAGAATATATGCGGAGAAGCTTCATCATAGCGCCGCACCGTGACATCAATCAAGAGCCGTCGTCATTCCGTATAGTTATTAGTTAACGTTAGAATTATTGGTTGGGCAGCTTAAAAATTAATTTTTATTCTATTCCGTTCTCGTCTTCAAAATTAATTTTTATTCTATTCCGTTCTCGTTCTCGAAAAATACTGAAATTTTTATTCCTATTCTATTCTCGTTCCACAATTATTTTTCGTTCCAGTTTTCGTTCCGTGGAACTAATATTAAATAATTATTATTCCTATTCTATTCCCTGGAACGAAAATAACACTGCTTGGGAGTGACTATGGAGAAGAGTGCAAAATTTTCAAGGCAATGTACTGAGGCATCAAAAAGGCTAACTCAACATAAACACCAGAGACAAGGATACAACAGTGAGGTTGTAAAAATCACTGGTTAGGCCAGTTAGAATACTGCATCCAGGTATGGAATCCATACCTGAAACAGGACATGGAAAACTGGAGAAAGTGCAAAGAAGAGCTACAAAATGATTTGGGGGCTACAAGGATATGAGCTATGAAGAAAGGGTGAAAAGATGTGGATTGACAACATTGGAGAGAAGGAGGAACGGAGATCTAATCGAATCATATAAGATTATCAATGAAAAGGAAGCACTGCAGTGGGGGAGGTTCTTTGAATTAGCACAAGGCAAACAAGGCAACTTGGGGACAAAGGTATAAATTGTTTAAGAAACCAAAACGAACATTAGGGCAGATATTCTTCAGTGCAAGAGTTGTAGACCTGTGAAATGGTGGATGATAGTACTGTTTCAGTGGACAATATCACAGCTTTTAAGAAGCTAGGTAAATTGGGCTATTCAGCATTCCACATTATTTTGCAGTAGTTCTAACACAGACTACACGTCTTCTGAACCACTTAAAACCCTTGTTATAAATGTTATGCAAATTATACTATAACCAAAATTTGATTGAACACAATAATTTTTCTTCCCTTTCAGCATGCCTTGTTTGTGAAATTAACTCACACCAATTTCATATATCCAGAAAGTCAATTTTTTTAAAGACTTACTGATATAACAGCATAATTCCCTTGCTGAATTCTAATCCACCACTCTGACCAAAGATTTAACAATAATTCTAACACTATGGACCGAAAATATGGAAAGCGTAAACCATATTTTATTATTATTAATTTATTTTCACACGTATTATTATTTATTTATTCGGAAAAAAGTATCAGTACAGGTTGCAATAAAACAATATACAGAACCTACAGTTATGTAATACAATTTCAGCAGCCTTATCAGAATAATGTATTTTCGATTTGATGCGACAATACAATACAATACAACTAAAAATTTATAGCGCGCTTCAACAATGTTTTCGAGAAGTATTATTTTAAGCTTGCCCACAATGCTGAGCTGAATGTCTCACAGAGTTAATGAATATGCATAAACAGCTTTGATAGGCTGAATTGTATGCATATTCAATTCATTTGCGAAAAGAGGTTTATGAATATTAATGAAATCCTTGTACAACGGTGGGAATCGGAAACACGCTTGCCGTGGATGAGCGATGAAAACTTTTCATAGTTAAACAGTACTTAAACTTAAACTAAAAGTTGGAAGATTGATGAAAATATAGCTCAAACTAGCAGCTGGATGATCGATGAAAATATAACAGAAACTAGAAGTTGGATGAACGATGATTAATATAACATTTCAATGAAAATAGTTTCGGACGCTAAAACCCAGGATTACCCGTATTTCTACGGTTTCACAGATATTTTACCCTCAGATGGGATTTGTGTGCACCACTATTATAGATTGCTTCAATCCACCCACCACCACGTGTGGATCTGAAAAGTACCTTCAGTCACAAGATCTTGTGCGAAAGCTCGCTCGCTGACAAGAAACTTGGATTAAGCCTATAGAAACCGCTTACCGTAATTTTCCATTAGCATGATAGATACCTGTCACTGGACTGAAGCCTTTCTCTCAAACAGCGACTCGACTGGTTAAATTCGGCGCTTAAATAACATCGTCAACATCTGAAAATCGTCTGTTCCTTCCGCCCTACTCCTCCCGCATTCTTCACAGGTCGCCATTGATTGTTCACACGGTGGTCAGTAGCGTACCAGCGTCTGAGCCGTTAAGGTACAACTGCACCTGGTACAGGATGGTGTCAGATCTGTCGCGTATTCTTCCGGTTCTCGGTATCGTAAGTCTGATTTAATTAATATCCCATTTGATTAGGCTGAAACTTACCCACGCAGGTTACTGACGTACTAAACTGATATTACTTCTTACCCTGCCTATTGCTATTATCCCTATTCCAGTACGTCAGGTAGGCCTGGTGATTACCTGAATTTTATAGTCCTGATCCGCTTCATCAACCTTAAATCCGCGCATTAACCTCATATCCCCATTTTTAAATTTAGAATACATGTAGGGGAAGAAGTGGTAGTTTTGTGGACGGGGTAAATTCGTCCAACAGGATTACGAGAGAATCGGCAGGAAAAGCCTATAATAAAGCGTGCTTATTGAGAAGGTTGCGTTTTGGCAGGAATATATATATATATATATATATATATATATATATATATATATATATATATATATATATATACACCGTGTCTCAAAATAAACTGTGCAAATTTGTTTCTGTCAGAACTTCGTCAAATTTCCACCAATTTTAATAATTTTTGGTAGGTAGATGGCAAAATGGCTGAAATTTTATGCTATACATAAATTTTCCACCTCACCTGACTCACGTCATCGCACTACCTTGTTAAACACAGATGTGCCAATTTCTTATATAACGCTTAAATCTTATTACATGCAACAAACTATCAGACGACTTAATTAGCACGCAGTAAAGTAAAATATGGTTTACTTAGCAGGGTTTTTAATTGTTATGACAGATCTGCTTAAAAGTGCTCGAATTGGTGCTCGAAATGTGCCCCGCTTACACGGACACAAACGCCACTGACTGATAGCAGCATCAACGATCGACTGGTCAAAGCGCGCCCAATCGTCGATCAGACGCATTTTGAGTTCGTCGACGTTGGCTATTCTGGAGCGGTAAACCTTTTCCTGCAGCACACTCCATATGCTATAGTCGACTGGGTTAAGATCCGGTGAATTCGGCGGCCACAGTGTTGGAGGTATGAAGTCGGGTGTTTCTCGCTCAAGGAAAGAGACAGTGTCGCGTGCTCGATGCGCCGGGGCGCCATCCTGTTGAAAGACAAAAAACTCGCCCTGGGATATCCGGCGTATGTCTGGCAGTAGCTTCTGGGCAAGAAGGTTGTCGCGATAGTAGGCCCCATTCACATTGACACCTGTCTCGATGAAATGGATTTCAGTGCAGCCAAGTTTCGAGACGTTAGTTGTTAAAATTTAAGAGTTATATAAGAAATTGGTACATCTGTGTTTAACAAGGTAGTGCGGTGACATGAGTCAGGTGAGGTGGAAAATTTATGTATAGCATAAAATTTCAGCCATCTACCTACCAACATTTTTTAAAATTGATGGAAATTTGACGAAGTTCTGACAGAAACAATTTTGCACAGTTTATTTTGAGACACGGTGTATATATATATATATATATATCGCTGATGAAAGGTAAAACAAACCGGTTTCGAGCCGAATCCTTTCTCCATTCTGCCCCAATTAAAGTTCGAAATTGAAGGCATAGGCATAGGAGAAATTTCAGTGGTGGGCCGTGGGGGCAAGATTTTACTTCTGCCGAAACAAAAATAAAAACCGAAATTCGGATAATTAATTAAGTTGGAGCCAGTTTGTTTGCCAAATGTTAATATTTTGTTTTAAATTCTGTAAACCACTATCTTAGTTGACAGTTTCGCTACCGAAAACCCTTTTTGTCCAATTGGCGCAGTTATGGGGTCTCGAGACCGCGGTCTTGGTCTCGATAGGGGCCTACGGCAAACATGCGGTCTTGGTCTTTGTCTTGAATGTGCCGGTCTTGGTCTTGGTCTTAAAGGTGCGGTCTTGGTCTTGGGCGTCTGGTCTCGGTCATTTGCCTTTGGTATCGGCCTTGTGTGGGATTGAGAGTGGAGTGTGGAGTATTTATTAAATATTGTTGTCGATATTTGCCGGTCTTTGCGATCATTAGGCCTAGTTTTTTTTATCCCAGCCAGTGGCGGCGATCTTGTTTGACAGGTGAGGGGACATTTTTGAACTGATCTGGCCAAAAAAGAGTTTTGAACTGATCTGGTCAAAAAAGAGGTAAAACATTTATCGCCGTGAACTGATCTGGTCAAAAAAGGTTAAAAAATATAACTTTTTTGGTGTTTCTTCAAAATGTGGGGTTCGATGCATGGCGTGGCCTCCGCTGTTAAAAGTGGAGGGTCTTGTCCCCCTCGACCCCCATGATCGCCGCCCATGATCCCAGCAGCATCTGCACCTGTTATAATAATAATAATAATAATAATAATAATAATAATAATAATAATAATAATAATAATAATAATAATAATAATAATAATAATAATAATAATAAGAACAACAACAACAACAACAACAACAACAACAACAATAATAATATAGGCCTATCGCCCACACAGCGAACGCAGCGGGACCCGTTGCTGAATAAGCCGCCGTACGTAACATCGAGAAATAGGCCTACTTGGGGGTTGCCATCATCACACCTCTTTTTGCCTATTGCCCTTGAAACACTGGGTCCCATCAACTCTGCCGGGATTAACTTCATCGGTGAGTTGGCCAATGGCCAGTGTCTCTCGACTCTCGTCCGTATCTGGAGAGCCGCGGGAGGTCACTTTTCTCTTTCAGCGCTTTTCCATCTTCATCCAGCGCTACAACGCCATCACAACTATTAAGGTAAGGTTTGAAGATCGAAGGTGACGAGGATTTTCGGATAAAATCGGGAAGTTTGTTCCATTCAGTCTAATGCAAATGATCGATTTCCAAATCGTCTGGCTTGGAGAGAACAACATGGAGTAGGCCTAACAAGTGAAGAGACTTATAGAGGAGATGAGTTTGTGTATAGGGCCTACTCGATACATTAGGAGACAGATTTTGAAGTGAATGCCTATCTAGGCCTATTGTATAAATTGAAAATAGAATCACTATTTAGCGAGCCAAAATTAACATATAAAAATAACATAGGCCATTGCATGTAGGTTATACTTGTTATAATTTTGTCCTATAGGCTAAAATTGGCAATAAATTATTATAGGTCGTGTGAACAGCTACGTAAAGGTCCAGTTGAAACCGCGGTCCAGGTCAAACAGGTTGGAAGCCAAAGGGACACCTACAAGCACCAAGGAGACCTCATCCTCGATAAGAATGCTAAGTTCGGTGACTTAGACCTAGTCAAGAAATAACTCGCCCGATCAACGTTCATACTGGACGAAGTGGCAACCAGCCTATTGGCGGATTTCATAGCTATTATTAGAAAACAATAAATTAGATGTTTTATGCAATGATTAATTAGTCTATTCACGAGGCCATATCTTCTAGGAATCTAGGTCTCATGAACTATATCAAACTCTGTTCATTATCCTTGCAAGGGCAGAAATCGTTCTATTCTATGAGCGTTTCCATGCGGCAGCGCTACGCAAAAACACGTACGATAACATCGTATGCATTACAATACATTTATCCTGACTGACCTTATCACCCGCATGCATCGCATTAATTAGGCCTACATTACCTTTAAACGTGTATCATGATAATTTTATGCCTATATATATCATGATGTGCCACTCGAACAACCACATATATAGTTTCCTTAGTTCCTTTGAATGTATACACTATACATATGTAGGCCTATGGTATGGTAATGTAACGGAAAAGAAAGTTCCTCTGTCTCTCTGCTTCTTCTTCGGGTACCAATGTAACGGAAAAGACACACCGTCTCAGCTTCTGATCAAGTGTAACGGAGTTGTTGAACGTTACGGAGTGGTACTGTAAAGCGCTTTCTCTCTTTCTTTCTTCCCCCTTGACTGCCGCTCTCTTATATGTCCGCGATTACAATCTATTACCATGATGGCAGCGTGCAGCCAAGAGATCCGTTTCCGGTGATTGTACAAGGTACGGCCCTCGTGATATTCGAGGGACTTAAAGGACGCGATCGACTCCGACAAAGAAGGCAAAGACAATTCAATCCAACTAAAACTCTTCTTATTTCTTTCTCCGGTCACAGAAGACGACAAAGTAATTGACATATAAACTTGCCTCAATTTCTGAGTTTCTCCAACGTAAAACAATTATTGATCGCTCGGTTCACAATAGAACAATCTTCTCGACAAAACTACTCTCATCAATTTCCGAAACGCCTTACGCTTAGACAACGTTTTAAACTCAACAAGAATACTGACCGAGATTTCTTTACAAAGTCTTCAGTTCGACGACGTCTAATTAAAATCACTCGAATTACTACTGTTCTTCAGACTGACGAGCTAAACGTAGTTATAACACAACTAAAACCAACGAGAGCTTTGACGGCCTTCTCCAACCGAACCAATTCCTACTGTCTGACTGTCTAATCCTGCTTTCAACTCTCTTCAACTCTCTAATGACTCTCGAATGCAAATCCACGCCCTTTATATAGGCTTTTCATGTACCCCCAGTACCCCTGCGGTACCCCAGTACCTCTCCGGTACCCCAGTACCCCTGCGGTACCCCAGTACCTCTCCGGTACCCCAGTACCTCTCCTGTACGGCTAAGCAGCGCGCACTTTCCCGCAGGCCAATAACCCAAATATATTTATGCACGGTAGATTGTATGTTCATTACTAAATATATACGAGCATAGTTCATGCGCTTGCGAGTTCACTCAGTGCACCAACAGAAAGAGGGAATTTCCCTATTGAATTACGCTATATCCCTCAGCACTCAATAACCCGTAAAGCTTCACAATACACACAAATGCTCAGTCTAGTCAGAACCGAAAAGAACAGCAAAAATACAGGAGCGAAGCATCGAAATTCGCGACAGTAACTAATCAACTAATTAATTAATTAGTTTAATTAATTATACATACTTATTTGTTTACTCGACTGAATATTGCGATTTTCAGTGATGCATAGATTTCCCTTGTTTCCTATAAATAAAACATGAGTACAAAGTAACGAGTATATATAAGTACAAAGTAAACTGAAAATCATCTTGTGGTAGAACACGTTCATGGATTAAAAAAGTAGCTGATCAAATCTACTGTGATATTTAGATTATATCTAATCTAATCTAATCTCTTGTGTCGGTTACCTTATTTAGCAGGCCAACTGCATTTTCGTGAATATACAAGTAGCCTAGGCCTAAATAATGAACAAATATCGCACATTAATCAACCATATAACTACATGTGACAGTGTGCATTGCAAGTGAAAATAGTAGATCAACACGAAAATACTGAAGAAATATCGATGGTTTTGAGTACAGATTTATGAATAAATAATCGGAAGTGGGACTAGAACTGTAGGCCCACTTTCACCCCAGTGCCACCTATCTGCACGTAGGCTATTAAGTTCAAAATCCTTATTCTGGTGTCCAAGACACAGCGGGATCTCGCCCCCAAATATTTAATTGATATGTAGGCCTAATTCACCGGCCTCTTTCTGTCTCTTCGCATCGTCCACTTCGCTCCTCAAACAGATTTGATCTTTCACTTCCTCATACTAGAACAACTATGGCGCAGTCCCCATCTTTCGCCTCAATTGGTCCCTCTCTCTGGAATACAATGTCTCCTTCTATACTCGCTCTCAAATTTTAATAGGTAACCACTCATCTTCTTTTGCTTTCCTCAAGACTTATTTCTTTTCTCTTGGCCTTGTGCTCCGCCTCTGAACGGTTCACCCTACTAGAGGCGCTTTATAAATGTTTAAATACAATACAATACAATACAATTCATCCTAGTATCAGCAGAGCATCTTACACACACAATATTTTAACTTTTCTTTAATTGTTTACTGATGAACAGCAAAGAACAATTTCATAAGAATATATTAACATCGTCTAAAAGTTATTCAAGTCAACGCCTAAGCCTATAGTCTAATAACCTATTCATTCTTTTGAAAGACTATTTTTTTATACGGACCTATATCTGCACATATGCAGAGCAAATAATTAGGATATACCATGACCATTCATGATTCAGATTGATAAAGCTTAGAAAACTTATAACGAGAAAGCGTTCCTAAATCTGATGACGAACGGGATGCATTTTTTTCCTGCCATGTAGGCCAGCTGCCATTATTTGAATAATAGGCCTATAGCCTATATGGGCCATCTTAATTGGTCAGAACTTAAATTTTTTAGCATCACAAGTTACATTTTTCTTTACGTAGCACGCCTTTCTAGATAGGCCTACGCTCTTAATGTCCCCACACTGTCGCTCGTAGCCGTCGTTCATTTATAGTTTTCTATAATTATAGACCTATTAATGTACTGTGTAGCCTACATATATTAATATAATAGGCGAATATATCTATAAGCTTGGCTGCCGCGCTTTGTCCAGATGGACACTGTTGATCGGCAGAGTTATTTCTTGACGACGTCTCCGAAGCTGAAATCTGTGGCTTCGTCAAGGATGAGGTCTCCAGGATACCTGTAGATGTCCCTTTCGTCGTCAACCTCTTCAACGTCGTCAACATCCAGCTCGACTTCAACGTAGCTGTCTACACGCCCTATATATATGTCGAATAAAAACACACAACACACATCCGCCTATAATTTACAGTTAATAAAAAGTATTAGGATGGCCACATGCGGTCCAATTTATTGCTTCTGATTTCACTGTGTACAGCCTCGATAATGGCTACAGGTCTTCAGTCATTGTTAATAGTCCTGCATGCAGATTACCAGCATGTAGCTGACTGGCAGACGATCGCGTGCCTGCCGGTCTACCTGCGTATACCTATTCGTCTGCCTTTCTGTCATCCTACCTACCTCTGCCTGTGCCAGTGCGTTTGTGGCTTATTTTCAGAAAATTAGTCACCCCTCAGAGTGCCTTTGCGAAACTACCTCTGTCGGCTATCCAGCCTAACTGTTATTGCTCAACCTTGATAAGCCTATAACCACAGTGGTTATACGAACCCAGTGTCACATGAAGCCTATTCAGCAGACGAAGAACCCGCTTTCATAATTGTGTATTTTACATAATTATCCCGAAAATTGTTTCTATGCACGTGTATGCAAATGTGTGTAGGCCCTATGTATTTATGTAGGCCTATACATGTTTGTATGCATGCATTGTATGTATGTGTCTAGCCATTTATAACGCGCCTCTAGGTGCATATTATACGCAGAGGCGTCTACACCATATACCATAGAAACCTTGGAGCAAATGCTCCATCTAAAAAATAGGGGAAGATCTGTCAGAGTGTGTGCCACCATTTTAGGGGGGAGGAGGAAGGGGGACTGGAAGAAGAGGGGGTAGGGGAAGTTGCTCCAATGACTTAGGGGGATAGAAGTCCCTGCATATACGTGCATACCTTATACATGTATACGAGCGAGGCCGTAAACAGTAGCTATAGAAAAACATTAACGTTTAAAGCCTCAGCCCATTCAAAAGACTGCCGAGTAGGCCTAGGCCCTAGCATGTATATTTTTCAAATTGTGAGCTACATCTACGTACGCGAATTGAGCTGGAGAAATAGAGAGTAGTGACATCTAAGAATAGGAATTTATTTAATTTAACCAAGTCTTTAAATTCATTAATGCTGTTGCTTTATATTCTAGATACGTATGATTTTGTGTCCTATGCATCAAATGACTTACCCCAGTTAATCAACTTTTTCGCAAACTTCACCGATCCGTCCCAGTTGTTGAGTGCAAGTCGAATCTTTCCATCCGTGGGTGGAAGTGAAGTCAGATAAACTCCATTTCCAAACCTTGCATCGTCCTTGGCTCCAGATTTCTTCGATTCTTTAATGACACCGGAATCACGGATTCCTTCTTTTCCTGCTTTGGTTGTGTAGTGATACAAAGTAATCGTTCCTGCCATTTTCTTCACTGAAACGCAAGCTATAGCTGATTGTATAAACTGGTAAGATATGCTTCTTCTCTTGCAGAATTCTTTGTAACCCCAGCCTGTAAGTACTTCTGACAGAATGATGACCGAAGGTTTAAGTAAGCTTAATAAAAGCTTGATATCGATTTGTCATATAAGCCGACGTGGTTATCAAGGTATGGGCGCGAAAGTCTTGACCTTTTCAACCAATCAGTTTCCAGTAGGCCCTATAGTCGTCTGGATTTTCCTTGGCTTTCGTTCTTGTCTCTTTTTAACCCCAGCCGCATGAAGAGAAAGCGAAGTTTCATTTATGCACACATCAGCATATTTGGAGATCTCTGAAATTTAGCGGCCTTTAAGCTTGTAGTAATTCAGGTCATCATGTGTCGGATTCTCGAGAGGGGCTTAAAAAATAATCTCTGTGCGATTTAATAATTATATGATTCATGTAAAGTGTTAATTTCATTTTTTAATATATATACATGGGCTATAGCCGACCGCGTATGCCTTACTCTGCTCATTTTTCAGTGAACTCATCTGGTGCAATCCCTTACCACCATTGCCCGTTTTATTGGGTTCAATGCCGTTTAAGGTTCCATGTATGGGTGGTATAGCCCGAGCTTCAAATCCCTAAAATAAGCACCGAATCTGAATGCTAGGGCATATAAATTCTAGTGGAGAGCATAATATTATATCGGTTAGGCTCCTGAATTCATCGTTACCCGTCATCTACAATAGCCCTGTATAAGATTAATACAATACCCCTAAGCATGCGTGTCTATACAGGCGTCAGTGAGTCGAGGCAGACAGTAAATAAACTATTTTTTTGAAAGAGCGAATCAGAATGAAGGTCGCTTTAAAGTCGTGTCTCCATTTGAAGATAGTATTGAAGCGGAGCATTGCGAGAGATTTTCCGAAAATGTAGCTTAGGTTTTTTGCCATTGAAGCCTTTGATAGAGCCTATAGCATAGGTCTACAGCCTTTTTGAAAATGATTAATCAAGTGTCGACATTTTATTCAGGTTTGCCTATCAGCTGTCATGCAGTCACAAATAATTATAGAGTTGTTATCTCTGAATATCAAGCATTATCTCTGAATATCAGGCAAGTTGAGTTAGCAAATAACCGCCACTGCTATTAGCCTACGTCATATCAGATTAGGTTAAATATTTTATATCGAACTAATGCAGAATGCTCTAAAATGTACCTGAGCTGTTATTTCTGTCCTCTGATTCTGCTTGTGCTCGTGCAGAGGCGTTTCCATGTATGTATATATGTATGCATGTATGTATGTCTGCATGAATGTATGCATGTATGTATGCATGTATGTATGTATCTTTTCATGTATGCATGTATGTATGTATGTATGTATGTATGTATGTATGTATGTATGTATGTATGTATGTATGTATGTATGTATGTATGTATGTATGTATGCATGTATGTATGTATGTATGTATGCATGTGTGTATATATGCATATATGTTTGTATGCATGTATATATGTTTGTATGTATGCATGTATATGTGTATGCACTATTTATGTATATAGTATGTATTTATGTATGTATCTATGCATGTATGCACGAATTCATGTATGCATGTAACCGACACCAGCTTTTTACTATATAGTTTTAAGACCTATTTATTATTATTATTAATATTCTTTATTGAAAAACCAAAAGTGAATCGCACATTGGTGAACAAGTATAGAGAAAAATATAAAACATTGAAGTAATAATAAGATAATAATATTTGAAAAAAGGAGTGTAAATTTAACAAAAATTAAAAATTACTAGGCTACATCAAAAGCATCATAATAATATAGAAATTTAAAACTATAACTATTATCTTAAATGGCTAGCAATTTTACTAATTAAACAACATCAAAAAGCATCCTAATAATAATGCTTTTTCTAACCAGATTATCAGAATGGGGTAAAGTAAGATTGTGACCTCTGGGGCGCAACATATATCCTGTTAATTTAATTTGAGGCAATAAATCATGAAGGACATGACCATTAAAGCTTCTTATGGCTAAGAAGAGACGAGTATCAGCTAGTTGACAGAGTTGAGCATATGAAAGATTGTCTTCAGGTAAGTAATGTCCTCTCATTAGTTTACTTATGATTGAAGATAGTTTATCCCGATCTCTTTGAGTAGTAAAACCCCACCAGGTAGGAGAAGCATAAAGTATTCTAGAGAGGACTGTTGCTCTAACCACATCATAAAGGAAAGGTTCTTGTAGACCATGAGCTACTAAGGTTCGAAGAGCATATATGGAGCGGCGAGCCTGACTACAAATTCGGTTAACATAATTAGAAATGTTTAAATTGTCAGATATAGTTGCTCCTAAGATGGATAAATTGGAAACTCTAAGGAGTCCAGGTGTGGATAAAGGAGCATTTATATTAGTAAACTTCCCTCTGGGTCTGTGTAAAATCATTTCATACGTTTTACTATAATTTAATTTCAGGTTACAAGTTTTGACCCGTGACTCAACGTGCTCTAATTCAGAGGAGATGGATGAACTGTTAGAGGAAGGTATTGAGAGATAGCAATCTTCAGCGTACTTAATAAGAATATTTTCAGGATGTATAGTTTTAAGTCTTGAGATGGAGACAATGAAATCTGTAGGCAGTGGCGTCCCGAGGGGTGCGGACCGCACCGGGTGACACCCTTAGAGGGGATGACACCCAAGATGAGAAAATTGTAAAAAAAAAATTAAGATGAGGTCATAATTGTTTTTGGGAGACGAATTCCTAAAAAAGGTCATCAGGTGTTTTGGGAGACTAATTCCTGTGAAAGGTAACGAGGCAAGGCAACAGGCGAATGACTAAAAAAAGTCACAAACTTTTTTGGGAGATGAAATCGGGAGACGAATTCCTTAAAAAAATCATACACTTTTTTAGGGTGACACCATGATCTACCGCACCGGGTGACACCAGCCCTAGTGACGCCACTGTTTGTAGGACCTGAACTAGAGCCTTGAACTATGCTAGCATTAATTTGGATCAAAGTATAGATAATTCATCCTGGAATTTAGTACAATGTTGTCGGCCTTCTAAGAAATTAATTGACCAATTATAGACATTATCTGGGATTGGCAAACTTGTGAGAGATTCTGCTAAATGATTATGACTTATGGAATCAAATGCCTTGGAGAAATCTAAAGCGATCAAGTGAACGTACTGGTTGGAGCTTAGCATATGAGTGACATGATGAGTTAGTGCTATTAAGGCAGCAGACGTGGAGCCAGTGGGGCGAAATGCAAATTGATCAGAGAAAGGCTGATTTAGAATAGGATTTGTTAGAACAGGATAAAAGAAACGACTGACTATTTGCTTTTCAATAATGCGACACAGGATGGGAGTTATAGAAATAGGCCTAAAATCTGCTTCAGAGAGAGGGTTTGCAACCTTAGGAACAGGAGAAATTCTACTTATTTTCCATTGGGGAGGAACGAAGGAGTGAGCCAGAGAAAGATTAAGGAGATGAGCAACGGGTATCGCAAGACCATATGCTGCTTCAAGGAACCAAGGAGGTAACCCATCCGGACCAACTGAGGTGCTTTTGATGCTATTTAGAAGATGACTGATTTCGTAATCATTAAAAATATAATCCAACTGATTATGTGCAGTTAACTTTCGCAGAGGAGAGATATAATCGGAGTCATGAGAAATTTTCCCATAGGCCTAGTGTTGATTAAGAGATTCTGAAGAGATGTTTGAACTATATGTAGACTGTTGAGGTTTATCTCCTCTCAAACGATTTACACATTTCCATAGTTCAGTTGATCCTCGCTTGGTTTTTTCAAAGGTTCGAGTATTCTGTCGCGTTATGAGGATATTGATCTTGGTCGAAAGGGCGGCTGCAGATTCAAGATGTCCCGTTTTAAATAACTTGCTCCGTTTTCGTACTGTACTATATAATATATAATATATAGTATATCTGATAGGTGTATATATCTATAAGCCTGTCCAGAAGGACAATGGTAATCGGCAGAACTAAGGCTTGACGACATCTCCGGTCTTAACACGTATGGCATCGTAGAGGTCGAGGTCTCCACGGTACACGTAGATGTCTCTATCGTCTTTAGCGTTTTCAACTTTTTCAACATCGTCCACATCCAATTCGACCTTTATGTAGTGGTCCACACGCCCTACATGTCGAAAAAATACATCATGTACATTTTCATATTTTAAGGCATACTGCACTCTGGCTATAAACCGAGTTTGGTATCTAGGCTACATGAGCTTACGCGTTTATGGCGCATGAGGGAGTGATTGGACCTGTAAAAGCATCCACAAAATTGTTCTCAATTCTAAACTGCAGTTGGGAATGGAAGTGAACTTCTAAAATGGGTTGATAACTTTATTCTCTTTGGTCTAATTTTCCGCTTTGAAAGGCCATGAACATTCGGCCCTGCGTGGCTGCCGTTTCTACTATATATGTATGTTCACTGTACAGCGCAGTGCGGTTAGCAGACGCTTAATTAAAGAAAACATATTATTATTTTTTGGTCGCCCGAGGTAGAAATGATCCCTCGGGCTCTTATTATTATTATTATTATTATTATTATTATTATTATTATTATTATTATTATTATTATTATTTTTTTTTTTTTTTTTTTTTTTTTTTGCCCTGAGGTACTTCATTCCCTCAGGGACTTAGAGATTACTATTATTATTATTATTATTATTATTATTATTATTATTATTATTATTATTATTATTATTGTCATATCATTATTATTATCATTATTATTATTATTATTATTATTATTATTATTATTATTATTATTATTATTATTATTATTATTATTATTATTATTATTATTATTATTATTATTATTATTATTATTGAATTCCGTAGCTAAATTTAAGTGGCATTATTTATTTTGGATTAAAAAAAACAAAGTACACATGCAACACCTTAAAATCGGCTTTTCTTCGCAAGAAACAATATGCAATAAAGAAATGGTGCGTTGTTTAGAGATTTATGGCCTAATTGAAAAAAGATAAACTAGTCTAGTATTTTTTGTAAAGACGTTGTTGAGTTGTGCTTGTTTCTTATTGCCGCTGTGCTTCCGCTTAGCAAAATGTAACAGAAGACATAGACGATTATGATTTTCGTAGCCTGGATAACATTTCTAACCATTTCTTATATCGATGCGTGTAATAGCGAGGATCAGTTGTATTAGGATGTACCCTGTGCTGTACTAATTACTGCTTCTGATTTCACTTTATACAATGCATCTAACATCGATATTAGCTGCAGGCCACCAGTCATTATTAAAGGTCCAGAATCTGTCTTACTGGCAGACAAGTGGAGCCTGTCAGTCTATTTGCGTACCTATTTGTTTGCCTTTTTGCTTCCTACCTACCACTGCCTGTCTGCGTCAATGCGCTAGTATTGTTAAAACGATACATCGTGTATCCTCCTAAGTGCTTATTTTCTAAATATGAGAGACTCTCAGAGTGCATTTGTGAAAACTCCTTCGGTCAGTCATCCATGCAGCCCAACTATTTTATTCGCGCTCTTGATAGGCCTATAACCACATTGGTTACATATGACCTGCATTTTTATAAGACGACGAACACACTTTCGATATTGTATAAATGTATAGCATAATTTATACACTGTGCTCTCGAAAATTGTCCAAATATTCACTGTATCTCATATCCATAATGTTTTGAGCAAGCATAGCCTTGCTGCGACCTCAATGGCTTGACCTTCAAATCAAACGGGGAGAACGACCAGATTGCTATACGGATTTTTTATTGCCTGTTGGCAGCATTTCTACATAGCAATGGCGGATACAGAGCGACTAGGCTTGTCATGGTCCTATCCATTGGAATTGGAGTAGGAGACTTGTGGATGGAGTTGTTATCCTTATATTTATGCATGTATATATATATATATATATATATATATATATATATATATATATATATATATATATATATATATATATATATATATATATATATATATATATATATATATATATATATATATATATATATATATATATATATATATATATATATATATATATATATATATATATATATATATATATATATATATATATATATATATATATATATATATATATATATATATTAGGGTGATTCACGCCGCCAAGGGAAAAAAAATTTTTCCTGATTGGCTGACTTAGTAGATTATTTTGTTCCTTTGGTTGTTCTGAACAATACAGTAAAATTTTACTGTAATCTATTAATGTTTACTGGTTGCTCAACGACGTCATATTCGAGATATGGTCCCCATGGAGAAAGCAATGTATTTGCCATTGATGAGACCCTCGAATGCAATGATCTAATTAAATTGGGGTAAAATCTTGGGATGCATCGTTTCAGACAGCCAGATGCATATCATATGGTCAGAGGGATGGCTAAGGTTAGTTATTGCTTCAAGAATAATCTTGTTAGAGATCAATTTCAAATGAGCCTCTTGGAAAAGAAATACCGTTGAATTCTGTTTATTTGCATGTCATAATATGTGAGAGCATGGATAGCTTGTTCGGTGGCATCAATTAATGCACCAATTAATGACTTCCAGTTGTACAAGCGGATCAGGCAGTACACATCAATTAACAGAGTTGTGTCTGAGGATGCCAAAAATACAATCATCTGTGGTAAATAGGACCTGAAGTGGTTCCTTTGGCTTTCTTTCTGACAAAGCATCATTGGACTTGAATGCAACATATTGCTGGCATGCGTCAACATGGCAAAAACTTAAGAGTCAGAGGCATTAAAATAGATCATTGTATGGATCTACGCAACGAAGAGCTGAATGAGCCTGTTAATCCATCTTCAGTCTGTACGATGCGTTCTCTTGACTTTGATACAGACTTCAGCATGTCTAATAATCCAGAAACTTGGAGCTCATCTGTGATATTTCAACAGATCGAATCTGCCATAGTTAGTGTGTGGTCAATGATGCTGCTGAGTGCTCCATTGCTCTGATATCACATTTAAATGAGTCTGTAACCAAGAATTAAAATGAGATGCAAAAATTGATGCAGGTGGTTGAAGATCACTGACGCCGTGTGCCAGATTCTGGCAAATCTACTTGGAAAGGCTGGAGTTCACGCTAACAGCTGGAACACTGATTTACGACTGACTAATAAACACTTCCTGGTTGATTGTTAGATTTTTTAGTTAACAGAATCTGATATTGTGAATTTCTATTTCCTAATGGCTACTTTGAGTTATTAATGAATCTACTATTCATGCCATTCAACTTTATTCTGTGTGCGATACCGTGTTGTGCACAAGACCAAAAACCTAAGACCAAGACCGAGACCAAGACCGCATGGTCCAAGACCAAGACCGAGACCAAGACCGCATGGTCCAAGACCAAGACCGCATGGTCCAAGACCGAGACCAAGACCGCATGGTTCAAGACCGAGACCGAGACCAAGACCGCATGGTCCAAAACCGAGACCGCATGGTCCAAGACCAAGACCTAAGCCTCAAAACCAATAAGGCCTACCGTAAACGCCATTCTCGATTTAAGTGTAACATAATCCCATCATTCAAATCAGATGTTTATTACATTTTTTAAGAACTAATTTAAATCACACAAGGTTTTGTCCCCAAATCTTGCCCTGTGAGGTCTGATGAGGAGTCCAGTACAGTTAAACACCCTATCAACAAGTGCAGGTGTTGATGAGATGCAATAAAACTAATGATCGCAAAGACCAGCAAATATCGACAACAACATTTAACAAATACTCCACACTCCACTCTCGATCCCACCCAAGCTGTGCTGGCTTTAGGTATAGGCGATATAGGTACTGCCTAGAGCGGCATTTCTCAAGGGGCGGAAAATTCGGGAAAAATAAAGATAATATAATTAGTTAATAAGAAATTAAATGGAAATATATGTTTTAGTAAGTGACAGCATTTTTGTCCTTGCTGCTTGTCTATAGCCACAAAACTGTCAGAGGTCGCCTCTGCACCCAAGGTCGAGACCAAAGGCAAATGACCGAGACCAGACGCCCAAGACCAAGACCAAGACCAAGACCGCACCTTTAAGACCAAGACCAAGACCAAGACCGGCACCTTCAAGACCAAGACCGAGACCAAGACCGCATGTTTTCGGTCTCGAGACGGTCTC
Source organism: Allolobophora icterica (assembly GCA_963556255.1). NCBI lineage: Eukaryota > Metazoa > Annelida > Clitellata > Crassiclitellata > Lumbricidae > Allolobophora > Allolobophora icterica. The sequence continues at coordinate 65,538,987 of OY744606.1, forward strand.
GAGACCAAGACCGCGGTCTCGAGACCCCATCACTGGTGCGATATAGCTATCATCTTTATATGTAACTTGAGAATACGATTGTATGGGAACTTTTGTACTCACTGAGCAACCTCTAAAATGTATTTGTTACTGAATTTTTTTATACAGACTTTAATCTGAACCCAAAAGGAACAAAATAAACAACTATGCACATTGACTTTTCAAATTTTTTTTTTGAATCACCCTAATATATATATATATATATATGTGTTTGTGTGTGTGTATGTATGTATGTGTGTATGTATGTATGCATGTGTGTAGGCCTATGCATGTATGTATGCATAGATGTATGTATCCATATATGTATGCATGTATGCGTGCCTATTCTATTACCTGTAGATTTGTATGATTTTGTGGCAGTTCATGAGTTGACTTACCGTCGTCAATCACGGAGTCCAGATTTTGCTCCGATCCGTCATAGTTGTTGTCAGCAAGCGCATACTTTCCTGTGGAGGGTGGAAGACTTGTAAAATAAACCCCGTCTCCAAAGTTTGCATCATCGTTGGTTCCAGATTCCGTCGATTCGAAGATCAGGCCGGAATCAAGGATGCCTTCTATTCCTTCTTTGTTTGTGTAGTGATACAGTTTAATCGTATCCTTATTTTCTTCCGCCATTTCCTTCACTTTAAACTAACTGGTTGTAGGTCTAGTAGCCTATATAAACTGACTAGATGCCTCCGTTTCTTACAGAATTCTTCTTACTGAGCTCGGCGAATACTTCCGACGGAATTATATCCAGTGGTTTGAAGAGTAAAACCGTGACCTGAATTTGCCATATACAGTAAGCCAACGTGGTTAATATGGATAACCACAGCGATTTGTGACTAATCAGCCTTCAGCATTCGTCTGGAATTTCCTTGATTTTCGTTTCGGTATAGTGTTTATTTAACCAAGTCAACATCGTCGGAGATTTGAAATGTCATTGTATGTATGTATGTATGTATGTATGTATGTATGTATGTATGTATGTATGTATGTATGTATGTATGTATGCATGTTTGTATGTATGTATGTATGCATGTTTGTATGTATGCATGCATGTATGTAGTTATGTATGTATGTATGTATGTATGTATGTATGTATGTATGTATGTATGTATGTATGTATGTATGTATGTATGTAATATGTATGTACATGTAAGTATGTATGTATGTATGTATGTATGTATGTATGTATGTATGTATGTATGTATGTATGTATGTATGTATGTATGTATGTATGTATGTATGTATGTATGTATGTATGTATGTATGTATGTATGTATGTATGAATATATGTATGCATGCATCACTTCTTTAAATTTTTGGCCATTTGTAGCGAATTCGCTAGTGTGAACATGTATCAAATTTAAACGTCACCCTGTAAGTAAACGACAGACCTGCGACTCTGAATAATTTTAGTCTAAACTGGATCAGGAGACTAAGCTTTCAGGGCGCTGCAGAAATCTCGGAACCACGGTTAGTCCGATCCCATTGGACAAATAAGGGGCATTTATAAATCAACGCAAATTAAGCATTCGTCCGCTAAGAACTATTGCTTATTATTACAGTAACTGGCGGATCAGTACTAGAAAGAGTTCGACACGCGAGAACTTTTAGTTTCATCTTCATTGGGAAACTGAGCGAAAGACAACGCCATTTTGAGTGGTCTAAATATTTTGTTACATTTTTAGCCTCAAAATGAAAATGAAGGCCATTAAGCTTTTGACATAGCCCTGTATACTTAGGCCTATGTTTAAGAACAACTTGTCTTGATGAAATGTTGTCTTCTACTGTTGTTTCCTTAACATCATATATCTCCTTCCATACAATTTCTTTGACGCATCGTTCGTCATTCCACCAAGGTTTAGACAGCGTCCCCGGCCGTCCCGCATTAGTGTTGGTTACCCGACGCTTTCCATATTTTCTCCCAGTGCAGCTGGAACCCAACCCATAATAAACACCTGTCATTTAACTCCCAGCTTCAAGTTTACTGGCAGTGAGACTAATTCACATGTCCCCAAAGGAAGGGTCAATCGATTCGTGACCCAAGCGAAATTCAGAGTCCTTTTCGAATGAATTTTCAGTCGCCCTTTTTTCAAGAAGTTGTTCCTGTATTCGCACAAGTTAATTATCAATTGGTTTGCTCTTCATTTCTTGGCTATTCCTACTATTTGTATCAATTTCGCAATGTGTATGCTTAGGCAGAAGGCTCTTTTATCAGACGCGTTTCTAATTTAACATTTCTGTGTGCGACCCTTGTCGAAACCGGTCTGAGGCATATGCGTAATTTTGGAAGGGTACGAGGGGTACTTGTACCCCATCAGATTTTTTGGACTGAACAGTACTATAGCCGCAACTTTACATTCCCAAAAGAAACAATGTCCATTAATATTTTCTCAAGGAAAGGCCTTAATTTGAGCCATAAAGACTTTAAACAATTACTGAGCATCATCATCATCGTGATCACCATCATCATTGTCATCTGCATTGTTATTATTATTATGATCATCATCATCGTCTATGATTATTTTTATCATCATCGTCATCTACTTACTCATCATCATCGTCACCATCATGATTATTATAATGTGATTAATGTGACATTGTAATTATTTAACAGTCGCAACGAAGAAACAATTCAATATTTGGTGCCTCAACTTTCTAGACCACAGTCACGCCTGTAGTCTGAGGCAACTTAGTACCGTGGCTCCTAAATTCACACGTAGCACGACCACTTTACCCAATAAAGCGGTAGGGACCAATTTTTTGCTCTGATACTGTACACTACCTCAAGATGGATGACACCACCAATGTATGCAACATAAAATAATATTGTATTGTATTGTATTTAAACATTTATAAAGCGCCTCTAGTAGGGTGAACCGTTCAGAGGCGCTCCCAGTGCGAAAGGCCGAGAGAAAAGAAATAAGCCTCGAGGAAAGCAAAAGAAGACGAGGGGTTATCTATTAAAATTTGAGAGCGAATAGAAGGAGACAGTGTATTCCAGAGAGAGGGACCAATTGAGGCAAAAGATCGGGACTGAGCCATAGCGCTGTTCTAGTATGAGGAACTGAGAGATCAAATCTGTTTGAGGAATGAAGTGGACGATGCGAGGAGACAGAAAGAGGCCGGTGAATTACATCAATTAAATATTTGAGGGCGAGACCCCGCTGTGTCTTGGACACCAGAATGAGGAAGCCTCCACCACGGACTGGTCGACCACCTGGGTGGAGTGGACGAGGACGGTCACGCGATGAGAAACCAGACGGTGTCGCACATATAACTGGAACATGGTCAGAGGCAAGATGCCAACTTTCAGTAATGACAAAGACGTCAAGCTGATCCTCAAGAAGGGATTGTGAGAATAATAAGCAGTAAGCTAACGTATAGTAAAGTATGCAAGAATACACTGCCATTAATTATTGTCTTTGCTTAAACTTGCTTCAAACCATCAATGTGTTAGTAGTGTTCAAACGATACATCGTGAGTCTTTACAAGCGCTTATTTTCGGGAAATGAGTGAGCGTCTTTGCGAAAGCGCCCTCGGTCAGTTAACAACAAACTTTCGGCGAAGGCGTGTAACTACATTTTTAGACTAGTAGGCCTAGACGATTTGACAGTCCGTCACTCACGAACTTTTCGAGCTAACTGCGAGAGCGCTGCACTGGTCTCCAGTCAAAGACAGGATTAAGCTCTATATTATCTTCATGGGAAGAGCTTCGATAATCGCTACGGTCCCAGAATACATCAGAATACATTTGCGTTACTGTCTCCAACCAACCTGGTTGACAATCGCAAAGTTCAGCGGCTGTGGAGACTATGATGATGCCACGCTACCTTAGGACGATGCGGTACACCACGCTTTCTCGTGCATTAGACCACCCTTCTGGGAACATTCTTCCCTTAAAATCTATACTATTTTGCAACAGGGAGCATGGGGATTTGTTTAAATTACCAAGAGTTGAAATATTTCAATTTTTCGAGTCATATTCTGATTATCTGTGATTTTGTGTCTTATGTCTCAGTAAATCAAATCTTTCGCAACCTTTACCAATCCGTCCCAGTTGTTGAGTGCAAGTCGAATCTTTCCATCCGTGGGTGGAAGCGAAGTCAGATAAACACCGTTTCCAAACCTTGCATCGTCCTTGGCTCCAGATTTTGTCGATTCATAAATGGCAATGGATTCACGAATGCCTTCCATTCCTTCTTTTTGTTGTGTAGTGGTAAAGAAAAATCGTTTCTGCCATTTTCTACCCTGCAACTCAAACTAACTGCCTGTAGCTCTAATCAACTGACGAAGTATCTTCTGTTTCGCGCAGAATTCTTCGTACTATCAGCCTCCAACTCCAAGTACTTCTGACAGAATGACGACCGAAGGCGCGAATAATAAAACCGTGACATCGATTTGTCATAGGCCTATAACCCAACGTGGTTATCATGGTAATGGCGCGAAAGACTTAACCTTTTCAACCATTCAGTTTCCAGTAGCCGTCTGGGTTTTCCGTGGTTTTCGTTTTGGTCTCTTTTTAAACCCAGCTTCATAAAGAGAAGTTTCATATTCACAATCAGTTTGAATGGGACGTCTGAAATTTCGCATTCTTTAGGCCTATAGTAATTTAGGTCATCAGTAGCGGATTTATAAGACGTAATTATCTCAGTCGATCCACTGATATGATTCATGTAAAATGTTAATTTCCTTTTTTAATATATAGCCGAGCCGCATGATCTGACTCTGTTCATTTTTCAGGGAACTTATTTGGTGAAACGCTCCACCACCATTTCCAGTTTATTTGATTCAATGCATTTCAAGATCCTCGTGCATGAACGGTCACTTATATTAGCCAGAGATTAAAATGTCTGAAATAAGCCCTGATCGGTATCTAAATTCTAATTAAGTGTATGGCCGGATAGCCTTCTGATCTGTTTCTACCTGCCATCTGCAATAACCCTATTATAATACAATACGCACAAGCATGCACTGTCTACTGTATGTCAGTGCGTCGAAGCAAAAAGTAAATAAACTATTTCGAAAGAGCGAATCAGAATGAAGATCGCTATACACTCGTGTCTCTATTGGAAGATTGCATTGTTAAGCGGAGCATTGTATGAGATTTTCCGAAAATGTAGCTGAGGTTTTTTGCCAATCCATTTATACAGCCTTTTTGAAAATAATTAATCAAATGTCGACATTCCTACACAGGTCTGCCTATCAGTCTCTCAGTCACCAAGAATGATAGAGTTAATTGTTATCTCTGAACATCAGGCGTTATCTATGAAAACCAGGAACGTTGAGTTAGCAAGTAACCGTCACTGACAGTGTGTCATATAAGAATAGGTTAAATATTTTACATAAACTAATGCAGAATCAGTCTTGTTGTCAAGACCTTAAACCGCAAGACCAAGACCAAGACCAAGACCTTGAACTTCAAGACCAAGACCAAGACTTTGAACCTCGAGACCAAGACCAAGACTTTGAACCTCAAGACCGAGACCAAGACCCAAAAAATCACATTCAGGTCAAGACTTCTTTTCCTTAAAAAAAATTGTCAAGTCGGAATACTCGAATTTTAATGGAAACGTGTCTTTTATTTTATTCAAGCAAAAATTCACTTTAAATACAGACTGCAGAGAATTCCGAATTCGTATTTACCAAAGTCCTTCATGCAAGAATATTATTCCAAATGCCTTTTGTATTTTATAAAAACCAATTCACTCAGAATTTTCTGACTAAGACGTGCCTTGTGGGGCCTCATAAAAATTTCGCCATGTGAAAAAATACTTTCCATAGGCGCTGAAGTCGCTGGCACACCCAGTAGCTTTTCAAGCACTGGATTTAAATGTAAAAATCGTGAGCCTTTTAAAAAATTCTCCCATGGTTTATCAGACTGTCGGGCTCAGAAAAAAGTCTCGGCAGGGCTTCCAGATACAGTATAACTTAGTTGCTGCCGCTGATGGGTTTTCCTGACCAAGAAGACTTGTATCCGTCCGTAGGTATTTGTCGTAGGCTACGATGCAAACAGGCTTGTTAAATTTTTAATTCTTGAGTTTTGTTAAATGACTGTTCATATTGACAGCCGGTCTTGGTCTTGGTCTTGCGAGACCAAGACCAAGACTTTGAACCTCAAGACCAAGACCAAGACTTTGAACCTCAAGACCAAGACCAAGACCAAGACTTTTGGTCTCAAGACCAAGACCAAGACTTTTAAAAACGAACTCGAGTGCACTCGAGACCAAGACCTTGGTCTCGAGGACAACAAGTCTGTGCAGAATGCTCTGAAATGCGCCTGAGCTTCTACTTCTGGCCTCTGCTTGGGCTTGTGCTGTGGCGTTTGGGCCGTCCACTAATAAAGTCACGCGACTTGGCCGCTTTTTACCCCTCTTCCCCCTCATCATACGTCGTCACAAAAAGTAACACCCCCATCAAAAATGAATTCACAAAGCTCTGTCTCCCCATTCTAGAAACTAATTTCTATTTTGATAATAAAACATGTTACAAATCACAGTTATTGTCATTCTAATAAGTAGGCTATTTAACGTGGCGCTGCACTCTGATGTTATCAGGAGAAAGTCACGTATGAAAAAGGAGGCGTTGGAAAGCTAAACTTAGCATAAGTAAACTTGAAAATATTCATCGTCTAACCAATTACTACAGATGCTCAGATTATATTATTATAATATTCTGAACATCTATATTATTGGACCGTTAAACGATGAATATTTCCAATTGAAGAGTGATAACTATTAAAAAATACTTGAAACTTTGGCCTTAGGCTAGGAGCTTGCGAACCGTGCGGTCGCACGGGGCCCGCAACTTAGGGGGCCCGAAAATGTCACAGAAATTTAACATGAACAAGACACCCTAATAATAATATTATGGTTTCGATTAAATCTCTTTTGTTAATAAAATAAAAGGCAACTTCCTCTAGGCTCTATATCCCAGAATTCTCGTGTATAGTTAAATTTGACTTGTTGCACTTGTTAGCAGTCTACTAAAATAAAATGATTAGCAATTAAAAACAATTTGACTTTTGTCATGGGCCCCGTGCAGTATGGTCTCCTCTGCATGGGGCCCGAAATATCCTAAGGCCGGCATTGAGTCGAACAAAGTAAAATGGAGAGAGTAGAATAATATTATAGCAATCACATATTTGTTCCACAGAATGAAAGCTCTGGTAGAATAAGAATTAAAATGTTTAATAACAATGATTAAAAATTTTTACAAAATTTATGCTTCTCCATTTTCCCATGGCGAAGCAAAATGCTCCTTCATGGAATAAATGGGAACAGCATGGATCTCTTCATCCTGTATAATGGATTCCATTCAGATCAAGATCTTCTTTGCCTATCGAATCTGCACTCTCTCCATTTTCATCGCTCGCGATTACAGCCATTAGTTCACGTTGCCTACGTGCAGCGACTCTCTTATCAGTCCTAGGCTATTGACATCTGGCGATTATAGATAAATTTATTAATTAATATTGTTATGGATAAAATCTGACGGTGACCACAAATAAATAATTAAATAATAAAAAAATCAATAATGACGGTGACCGTATATTATCTATTTAAATTGTCAAAAAATTAATAATGAAAATTACTCAAAATAAGTGTTGTTATTGTTAAAATTAAATTGTTTAATTTAATTACGTAGACCTGATGTGACGTTCCTCCCCATCGTCACAAATTTCTGACTACCCTATCCCTAGGTGCGTGACGTCATTTATGGACGGCCCCTTTCTGAAATCAGCGCGGCGTAAATTCTGATTAAGTGGAATAAATTACACTACTCCCGACATGCTTTACATTACTGATGCATCGCATTTCATTGTAATTAAAATATGTAACGATCACGATATCCTATTTGGCGTAGGCATGATGTCTGGAGACTGGAACAAAATCACAACTGGCTCAGAGCAGAGGGACTTAAAGGATCTCGACCAATAAATTCATTGAAAAAGGTGAAGGTGGAGGCCATAGATCGCTATAGGAAAAACGTCTACATTTACTTTTACCTAGTCCCTTCAACGATATTCGTATTTTACCTGAAGAGAATGACGGACAGAATAAAAGAGAACAGAACAGAAATCGTAGCCCATGGCTACGAGATGAAGAACCTGAAATTTGCGGGTGACGTCGAGCTGATTGATCAATAAAGTGAAACCAAGCAGAACAAGACAGGGATAATGGGACTGAGGATCAACAAATGAACGACTTTGGGTAGCAGAGTTGTTTGGATACCTAATGACTGCCTTATGTCAAGGTTTCTTATTTTCTGTAGTCTTGAAATCCCTGCCAACTTCTGCAGTCAGCATATTTCTGCTGTAATAATTCTTTTCACATCTTACTTTCGCACTGTACAACATTCCGATCTGTATAAGAAAATCGGTTGTAGGCCTATCATCATCTCGTATATTTTTGTCTTGGTTTTCTTTGGTAATTATCTGTTCATTATTCCAAATGTTATTAATTTATGTAAAAGAAATGTCATGGTGAAGTTATAAGTTAAAGTAACTTAATATGCTCTGTATTGTTATTATTCGGAATAGGGTTAGATATTTTTCATTTTTGGTGCTAAGATGGATGACGCTAACCTTAATTGAGTAGACGAAAGCAATAAGTACTATAATAGCCTAGGTTCGGTAACGGGGTGGAACATTTTAAATTCAAAATAAATTTTAATAAATTATTTTATTGCTTTGAATTACTTTCAAAGGTCTTAAATTGTTGACTGATTAATAACATTTTAATTATATCACTTAGCATGTTCAAACTAGGTATTGTTTTCTGAGAAATGACTATAGGGACAGCCGTATTTTCACTTTTGCCAAATACCGAAAAATAACTCAATTGTGATCACTTAAAAACTGCTATATTTTATGCAGTAGCTATATTAGAGCTGCTGAGTGCTGACTCCAGTCTGAAAATTACTGAGTTTATAACTACATATTTCTTTAGATTAGGGCATCTAATGTTCTAAAACTCAATCTATTCATTAGGCTAATCTGCAAAGGTCCGCTTGGTGCAATGAATACAACCGCATTCATTTCGCCTATGAGCTATACCCCGTGATCGATCGAGTCAGTCGATCAAGTCGATCGAAACTCGGCCAAGTCGAGTCGGTGAAAAAATCTTCGACTCGATCGACTTGCAAGTCGAGTCGATCATATGTTTTGACAAGTCGAGTCGATCTATGTTTCCTCGACTCGACTCGACTATGAAATATTTTCTTACTATTTTTTGCGGCTACTTCACAAAATGATCCACATGATGACTGTGATAACGTAAAGCTTTGTAAATGCACAACCACCGTATTAACCTGATTTGAAATTCAGTGCAAATTAGGCCTATGAGCCTTTTGGTGATTTCGTATATTAAGCTGTAGATACTATTTTCACAGTTTTACGGTGAAAATGGAAAGATTATGCCTAAGGTGCGTTAAAAATGCGCTAGTTACAGGAAATTTCAGCTCTGTAGTCAGTAACGACGATCTCAAAACGTTCGAATGTCTGTATGTTAGGACGGGGCTGAATACTTCGACTTTGGCCAAGAGCAGTGGTTCGGAAAGTGTTTAAAAGTTGCGTGAGGCCGTGAGCTAACCTCAGCTAAGTAGGTTACAGACCTAAGATGGATAGAATTATACTTTATATCTGGGACTAATATTGCTTGCAATGTTAGTCCCAGTTTATATCCGATATATCCAATAAGAATATTTTGTCATTTTTTTACAATCAATTGAAAAGTTTATTATAGGCCTACTTGCCTAGGCTGAATATTCATGAAATGAAACGCGTTTATAGCACAATAAGTCAATAACTACTTTAGCAAGCATCAAATACAAAGCGCCAGCCAAAAGTTGTGCCAGCATGCTTCTGCCTCGGCGCTACAGAGCCAAAACTTGTGAGCATTGTCACCTTTGGCGCCATGGCTCCCGGGCCCCTGGCCAAGACAGTCCAAGTCGACAAAGTCGACCAAGTCGATCGTTTATTTGCCAAGTCGATCGAGTCGACGAAAGGTCGACTAGTCGACAAAGTCGATCGAGTCGATCGTCGGCCGAGCCAAGTCGATCGTAGCAGGTCGACTCGATCGATCACGGGGTATACTATGAGCTGGTCAACACATACCCCTTTATGAGGGTCTTCCAACGAATGTGGGAGCAGTCGCACATTCATTGGCCATAATAATATTATCCGGGGAATATCCGGCCTTCAACAAAACAGGACTGTTGGGCCGCTGTGTAATTACTCACGCACGGTCATTTTTATATGGGGCATACTATTGACCCGCAGAAGCGCGGTGGTGTACCTATGCAGTATTCATGTTTTGCCCAACGGGCCAGTAACGTAGGATCTGCAACATACAACACTGCTGTAGGCTACCTGACACTGCCCACAAAGGTTGATCGGCAAAGGTTTATGCGCAAAACTCGTGCGAGGCCTCCACTGCCTATGCCTGATGGAGCGTTGGAAGAATTCAATATTGGCTTAGTAGGCAACTAAGTGGAGCGATGTGTCTGGGCAGGCTGCATCATCGTCAATAATCTAACGTGATCTAAACTGGTCTTGCCTGAACTTGCCTAGGCCTATATAGGAAACCTATGCAGTATATAATACAACCGCCTATTTAAATTTTGTAGACCTATAATTATGTAATAAATTGAAATATCCTGCATTTTATACACGAAACAGAGCTATTAGTTTATCTCTGACTGTTAGCTGATTAGAAGAGATACAGATTGATATACAGTGTTAGCAACTTCAGTTTTCTTAGCATCGGCATATGAGGGCTACAATCCAGCCCTGGCCCTAGCCAGGCTAGCCACCTGACCTTTCCACGGCCAGTATGTATACAGGCAATGCACACATTATCATTTTGTGTATATAGGTGATGCAAATGGATCCGAACCCTCAGAACTACTTCTGCCCTTGCGGAAACTTGAACCCCAGACTCTTCGAGTTTCGACTGACAGTGCCACACACTAACAAATAGACTATCGCGCATCCAGGGCATATTTTAACTGTATAACTAGTCACTATGCTAGTGGGACAAATGTCCCAGTAGTCTTAGATTTGTCCCAGTAATTAGGGTGATTTGTCCCGTGCATAGTATATGTAAACTGTATAATTAGTGGGCTAGTGGGACAAATGTTGGAGGAGTTTTAAGATTTTGTCCCAGTAGTAAAACGCAAAAGTAAAATTTTGTGACCATGAATTCCCAAAAAAGGTCATCAATTTTTTGTAAAGATGAATTCCTGATTAAAGGTCATGAAATTTTTCAGAGATGAGTTCCAACAAAAAAGGTCATCAGCTAGAACCATGGCCGACTTTGTCCCAGTAGTCTAAATCTTAAAATATGCACTGCGCGCATCTTTTGTTAACTGATTAAACCAGTCAAAATACAGCATAATTTTCATAGCATAGAGACATACGAGTCAAGGTTTTGTCTTATAATTATTTATTAGTTTAAAACAGCTGACACAGTTTACAATAGGCCTATTCCAAGTAACATAATCCTGACCTATACACCTAAGTAGGCTATTTAATTCCAAAAATTATGTTCAAGATTCATTTCGAATTATTTATTTTTATAAGTACATGATTTTGTTAAAGATAGCCTAAAGCTTTGCTTAACTGTACGATGAATGCATATTTCCCGCATTAGTGTTTGCTACCAAAAACGTCTTATGTTGCTAGTCTTCTGTTCAAACTGTTGTACGGCTTATTTAGGAAAATTATTATTGGAAAATAATCTAATTTAAAAGTAAAACAAATCTTGCATTTTATTGTAATTTTCTAATGCAAGTTTTCCTATTGGTCTCCCTTAATCAGAAACCCTATCAAAATTGTTTTGTTATTTCTGAATATCACGAAGGTTGCGTTAGAAAATAGGCCTATAGGCTCTACAGTGCTTCACAAAACAACAAATTAAGTGACATACTTAACGTCACGCTAATCAAGCAGTGCTCTGTAATGTATGTATGTATGCTTGCATGTATGCATGTATATATGTATGTATGACATGCATGTATGTATGTATGTAGGTATATATGTATGTATGTATGTATGTATGTATGCACGTTTGTATACTTGAATACATGTATATATGTTTATGGACCTAATTATGTACTCTAAATAATATATATATATATATATATATATAATATGCGAATGGGCCTATATCTATATATTCCTGGCTGCTACTTCGTCCAGATGGACTGGACAATGTTAATCGGCAGAGCTAATAATATTTGTGACTTCTCCGTACGAAACATCTGAGGCTTTGTCAAGGTCGAGGTCTCCAGAATGCAAGTAGATGTCCCTTTCGTCGTCAACCTGTACAACGTCTTTCGCATCCAATTCGACCTTTACGTAGTTGTCCACATATCCTACATGTCGAAAAAATACACGACATACATCTTCATATAATTAATATACACTGCATCCTGGATATATGACGCGATATTTGGGATCCACATCAGCCACCGCGTTTATTGGGAGGGCCGCGTAATACTGAAATAGTAATTTGTTGCCATAGGTGTTTATAGAGCTGTGTATTTGGAGGCTGTAGCAGCTAGGCTAATGCAGTCTTGTTGTCAAGACCTTAAACCTCAAGACCAAGACTTTGAACCTCGAGACCAAGACCAAGACCAAGACTTTGAACCTCGAGACCAAGACCAAGACCAAGACTTTGAACCTCAAGACCAAGACCAAGACCCAAAAAATCACATTTAGACCAAGACTTCTTTTCCTTACAAAAAAATTGTTTAGTCGGACTACACGTTACTTTAATGAAAACGCGAGTCTTTTATTTTATTCAAGCAAATTAACTTTAAATGCAGACTGCAGAGAATTCTGAATTCGTATTTACAAAAGTCCTTCATGCAAAATGTTATTCCAAATGCCTTCTGTATTTTATAAAAATTAATTCACTCAGAATTTTCTGACCAAGACCTGTGAGGCCTCATAAAAATTCTGCCATGTGAAAAAATTGCGTTCTACAGGTGCTGAAGTCGCTGGCACACACAGTGACTTTTCAAGCACTTCGGGTAAATGTACAAATCATGAGCCTTTTTGAAATCCTTCCATGGTTTATCAGACCGTTTGGCTTCAGAAAAAGTCTCGGTAGGGCTTCCAGATGCAGCATAACTTAGTTGCTGCTGCCGATAGATTTTCTTGACCAACAAGACTTGCATCCGTCCGTAGGTATTTGTTGTAGGCTACGATGCAAACAGGCTTGATAAAATCTTAAAATTCTTGAGTTTTGTTAAATGACTGAAGTCTTGGTCTTGGTCTCGCAAGACCAAGACCAAGACTTTGAACCTCAAGACCAAGACCAAGACTTTGAACCTCAAAGACCAAGACCAAGACCAAGACTTTTGGTCTCAAGACCAAGACCAAGACTTTTAAAACGAACTCGAGTGCACTCGATACAAGACCTTGGTCTCGAGGACAACAAGTCTGGGCTAATGACAGCAAGAATTCGCTATGGGCACGAGAAACGAGTATATAATATAAACATACGGGGGTCACTGGACCTGTACAGGCGTCCACAAATTGTGCTCAATTCTAAATTTCATTTTGAAGCGATCGTTTAAAATGGGATTGATTGCTTTCTGTTCTTTGTTTTAATTTTCCGCTTTCAGAAGCCATGAACTTCGGCTACGCTTATGGAATTCCGTAGCTAATTTTATTTGATTAATTATTTTAGAGCAATAAAGCATTACAGAATGAAGGACAAGAGAAAAATTATAACTTTGATTTTTGGAATAATGGAAGACACAAACAAAAGAGGCAGACCTCACAGGGAATGAACAGATGACATTGAAGAATGGTGCGAAGCAAGTCTCCAGGAACTGTCCTGACCCAGTTAGCTACATCGGTAAGAGCGTTGGCTGCGCGTCTCATGCGACTCTGTGTTAGAGCGCATGCGGACCGCGGTTCGCTTCCAGAAGGTGGTTTATTTCAGAGATTTAAATCTCGGGCTAGCACGGTCCCAACACGGGGACCTTAAATGGCGTGGCACCCATTCAAACGGGCAAGCGGTGGTGAAGGATCTCACCCGATCAATTCATTGAAAAATGAGCAGGGTCGAGGCCATATACGGTCGCTATAGAAAATCGCGAACATTTACATTTACATTTACATCCACTCGGCACTATACAGAACGGAGTGGACAGATATTGTAAGGAAGGCATCAGACACCTACGGGCGCTGAGCCCATTTTCTTGAATGAGTTAATAAAGTACATATGCAACACCTTAAAAGCAGCTTTTCTTTGTAAGAAACAATATACAATAAAGAAATGTTCGCGTTACTTGGATATTTAATTGAAGCAGATAAACTAGTCCAGTATTTTTGTAAATACGTCGTTGAGTTGTGCTTGTTTCTCACATGCATCCGCTGTAGTGCTTCCGCTTAGAATAATGCAACAGATGACATAGACGCTCGCTATGATTTTCATAAGCTGAATAGTAGATAACCATTTCTAACCACGTTAGAGCAGTTTCTAAGCCAGTTAGGGACACAGTTGACGTTCTTAACTTGCATTTCTGGCGCTTTAAAATTTAGCAATCGTCCTATATAATTATTTCGGTGATGCAGCTACGATAACGACAGTACCGGCCTTTAGGCAGTATGCGAACTATGCGACCGCATATAGGGCCGCCAAATTTGATTATGCATTTTTATAATAAGTTTTTATTTTTATTAATGGTAATTTGGCATCCCAGTGAGAATTCAATAGGCAGACTCAGATCAATCAAGAGGCAAGGTTTATGAATGTATCACGTTATGCTTCAATTGGCATTGATCGTGTGGATTCGTGGTGGTCAGAGATTAGTAAGCTTACAACACAGATCCATCCTAATATACATCGCGCCCTCCCAAAAACACGCGTCGATATAACAAATTTCAGTTTACCTATTGTTTGCCTTTCTGTCTTTCTACCTACCTCATCCTGTCTGTGCCAATGCGTTACTATTGTTAAAACAATACATCAGCATCAATCCTCCTATAAGTGCTTATTTCGAAAACGAGTAGACTCTCAAGAGTGCCTTTGTAAAAATTCCTCGGTCAGTATCCAGCAAAACTGTTTATTCGTGCTCTTGATAGGACTATTACCAAAGTGGTTACATGTGACCTGAAACCTATTCATAAGATGATGAACACACTTTCGATATTGAATCGCAGGTATAGGCTACTATATACTCGAAAAATTGTTCAAATATCCAGTGTGTATCTAATATCCCTAATGTTATGAGCGAGCATAGCCTTGCTGCTACCTCGGACTCGGACCACCAATGGACATCGATCTCTGGACAAACCCTCAGATATATCGCAGCGCTCATGAATAAGCTGGTGCTATCCGCTCAGCTTTACAGTGGCGCTTTAGAAAATTGGAGATTACGATTACTATTACGATTACCTCAGTGGCTTGGCCGCCAAATCAAAACGGGGAGTGCGACCAGATTGCCATCCGGACTGTTTCTTGCCGATTGGAAACATTTCTACATAGCACTGGGGGATACAGAGGGACAAGGCTTGTCATGGTCCTATCCATTTGAGTTTAGGAATATGATACTTGTGGCTCGAGTGGGTATCCATGGTCTATACTTGCAGGCCTGCTCTTTAATTGTTAAACTGCCTTTCAGGACTTCGAGGCATATGAGTGAGGCACGGTCAGCGTGGTATCCTTAGATTCACCCTTGATACAGGATTAGTGTATGTATACGTGCATGTGTTTACATGTACGTACCAACGTGCGTATGCATGTATGTATTTATAGATGTATGTATGTATGTATGTGTGTATGCATGTGGGTGTGCATATATGTATGTATGTATGTATGTATGTATGTATGTATGTATGTATGTACCGGGGTATGTATGTATGTATGTATGTATGTATGTATGTATGTATGTATGTATGTATGTATGTATGTATGTATGTATGTATGCATGTATGCATGTGTGTCTATTCTATTTCCTTCGTAATTCTGCAGTTTTTTGGTTTTGTGGCCTGTGCATCAGTTGACTTACCACTGTTAATCATGTGTATCACATCTTGCGCCGATCCGTCATAGTTGTTGGCAGCAATCTCAATCTTTCCATCGGAGGGTGGAATCGATGTCAGATAAACCCCGTCTCCAAAGACTGCATCATCTTTGGTTCCAGACTCCTGCGATTCCTTGATCTTGCCGGAATCATGGATGCCTTCCTGTCCTTTTTTGTCTGTGTAGTGATACAGAGTAATCTTTTCCGCCATTTCCTTTTCACTATCATCCGCCATTTTCTTCACTTCACACTAACTGGCTGTAGGTCTATATAAACTGACTGTGTTTCTTGCAGAATGTTTTGTAACTGAGCTCTACGAATACTGGCGACGGAATTATATCCCATGGTTTGAAAAATAAAACCGTGACATCGATTTTCAATATAAGCCAACGTGGTTATAATGGCACAAGATAATTGTCTGGGATTTCCTTGGCTTTCGTTTCGGCATGCTGTTTATTCAACCACGCAGATCAATAAGAAGAGCGAAAGCGTCAGCATGCTTAGAGATCTGGAATTTCAATTCTTTAAAATTATTTTATCCATATGTAGCGGATTCGCTTGTGAAGAATTCTTCGTACTCTCAGCCTCCAAGTACTTCTGACAGAATGATGACTGAAGGTTTAAATAATAAGAACGTGACATCGATTTATCATATAACGCTGCCTAATTTACCCATTTGGATCTTGACCTGGAATCGATTTCACACACCCCGCATATCGATTTTGATTTGACTGAGCGCCTGTGAATAAGCTGGTTTCCGCGACTTCGCTTTTTTGGTCGCTGTAAAAATCTCGAGATTACGATTCCGATTACAATTAACCCAAGGAAGTTATAATGATAATGGCGTGAAAGTCCTAACCTATTGTGCTCAATCAGCTTTCAGTACTGTAGTCGTCTGGATTTTCATTGGCTATCGTTTTGGTCTCTTGTTAACCCCAGCCTCGCAAAGAGAAAAAGTTTCTTTTATGCACACATCATTTTGTACGGAGGTCTGAAATTTCATAGCCTTTAGGCCTACAGTAATTTAGGTCATCAGTAGCGGATTTATAAAAGGAACATAACATAATAATCTCAGTCGATCCAAAATATGATGCTTGTAACATGTTAATTTCCTTTCTAAATATATTATGTCGCCGAGACATTATGGCCTGACTCTATTCATTTTTCAGGAAACTTATCTGGTGAAATCCGTCACCACCATTTTCCGTTTATTTGGTTCAACGCATTTCAAGTTCCCCGTACATGGGCGGTCTCTTATATAGCCTGAGATACAAATGTCCTAAATAAGCCCCAATCGGTATGCTAGGTTATTCAAATTCTAATGAAGCGAATGGCCAGATAGCCTCCTGGATCAGTTTCTACCTGTCATCTACAATAGCCCAATTGACAGCGTTTAAAGTGGGTGGGAACGCTTGAGAACGGCGTTCTGGGCCACTGTTCTTGAAATCATTGCTTGCGTCCCACTGCTCACAATGCAATACAACCCTGCGTTCCAAGAAAACTCTTCTTTGGAGTTCCCACCGCTCACCACTTTAACCACTGCCTATAGCTATTGTAATACAATACCTCGAAGCATGCAGTGCCTGACAGCGTCAATGCGTCGAGGCAGACAGTAAATAAACAATTTTTTTAAAGAGCGAATCAATATGAAGATCGCTTTGCACTCGTTTCTCTATTGGAAGAGAGTATTGAAGCGGAGCATTGTGTGAGATTTTCCGAAAATTTAACTTGGGTTTTCTTTCCAAGCCTTTTATAGGCCTACATCATTTTTTAAAACAATCAACTGTCGACATTTTTACGCAGGTCTGCCTATCAGTCTCTCAATCACCAACAATGATAAAATTGTTATCTCTTAATATCAGACGTTATCTATGAAAACCAGGAAGGTTGAGTTAGCAAGTAACTGTGATTGACAGTTCGTCATATAAGATTAGGTTAAATATTTTACATCGAACTAATGCAGAATGCTCTGAAATGCACATGAGCTGTGTTTCTGGGCTCATGCAGCCATGCCGAGGCGTTTCCACAATTAACGCCACGTACTTGTATATTACAAATGTATAATATATTCCGATTACGTTGTATACATTACACTACTCCCGACTGACCTTACATTACAGATGCATTACATTTCATTTTATTAAAAAATGTCAAGACCATGATAGCGTATTTGGCGTGGGTGGGCAGGAAATCTGGAGATTGGATCAAGATCACAACTGGCACAGGACAGAGGTACTTGAGGATCTCAACCAATAATTAATTGCAGAATGTTCTTGGCAGAGGCAAATCGGTCGCTATAGGAAACGGGTACATTTATTTTTACCCAATCCCTCCAACAATATTCGTATTTTACCTGAAGAGAATGACGGACAGAATAAAAGAGAACAGAACAGAAATCTTAGTCCATGGTTACGAGACAAAGAACCTGAAATTTTGCGGGTGACGTCGACCTGATTGATAAATAAAGTGAAATCACGCATAACAAGACAGGCCTGGTATTAAAAACCTGGTATAATGGGATTGAGGATCAACAAAATTAATGATGGTTAGTGCTGGGGAAAGTGGACAGTGGAACCAGATGGTAATTAGAACTTGACAATGTGGGTAAATTTGAATAAAAAAAGTGGGGAGTCTTCTGACTAGGAATAACCACTGTAAAAGAGAGATAATGCTGATTGGTTGGATACGGAAGGAAGCCCAAGAGTTGTTACTGTTGCATTGACTGTTGTACAATCGAGCAATTAATCTGGTTTATCACTGATGCAGTTGATTCAGCTCCCTTTGGTTGCATGGGCACTGATGTGTACCTTATTTTTTTAAGACTCTGTATCGTATCGTATCTAGAAATTTATAAAGCGCCTCTCGCAGAATAACTATTCAGCACATATCATAACAAAGATAATAGGGTCGCCTTCCTCCTTTGCCCAGGCTTGTGATTGACACCACTGGCTGATGGCAGTGGATGAGTTATAAGCATTGATGTATGTATGGATGCGAAACTCCGCCAATGTCGTACAGGGTAGTGCATGCCAGAGTCCTACACTTAGATCAAGGATGGCAACGCTAACCATCTAGGCACTGATGCATGGATGCTAACGATTAAAAGACGTTAGTCATACTGGATTGTATGTATAGATTTAATCTGAGCAGATTGATTTAGTCTAGGTTAGTCTACACATAGACCCCTACTCAGTTTGGTTATACATCCAGTTTCTCTTTTCTAGGACACGATAGCCGATTGGTTAGAGCGCTCGCCTTGGAGAGTATACCGGTTCCAACCTGCTCCTCTGAGAGACAGTTACTGTATATAGAAACTCGAGCAAGTCCTTTAAACACAACTGCTCAGTGCCATCAACTGAAACTTGGTCATGAGATATTAAAGCATAATAGGCCTAAATGCATAATGATGATGATGACGATGATGATAATGAAAACAATAATAATTATCATAATAATAACATCTAATGATGCGTAGAAGTATAGTAATAGTTATAATATACAATTCAATAAACCCAATCCTTCACTGCGGAGTGTTCCCTTCCACCCAACTAATGCGGGGCTTTTACTGATTTTTTAAACATATGTATTCGTGTTCATTGACAAACTACCTGACAAACCGCAGTAAAATTGAAACAGTACAATTATCAAGATCTTATAGAGCACACGTCTTGGGAACCTGTTAGGCGCCCACTCATTTTACGGCTGCCCCCTAGGGAGTGGAAGGCTGAGTTGACCTATAGGGAGCTTACGGGTATCGAACCGCGTCTTTCAAGATCTTATGTTCTTCGAGCAAGAGTGTTACCATTCATCATTCTCGCAGGATCGGTGACCTCTTCAGCAGAAAGGTCACACAGGATAATACAAGACTTGCATCAAATTAAAAATGGGAGCTCTGAATGATATGAGGAGTTCGGGTATCCTACAAGTCCGAGGGTAGTACATGAAATGACGCGTTGAGGAGTCTTACAGATATGCCAGATCGGCGCCAAGTTTACATGAGCCATGAGGTCTTTGACGAGCAATCTTGGGATGCTGTCGAAACACTGTTCGCCGTCGAAGTCCTCTAATGAAAAAGCTTTCGCAGTCACATCTCTACAGTCGACCACGTCGTTGCCCTATCTTTGCTTCGTAGCCCAATTCACTGCGCATCC
The DNA here is from genome assembly GCA_963556255.1 of Allolobophora icterica. Lineage (NCBI taxonomy): Eukaryota > Metazoa > Annelida > Clitellata > Crassiclitellata > Lumbricidae > Allolobophora > Allolobophora icterica. Next base: position 65,559,206 of record OY744606.1, read on the forward strand.
CTGCGTCCAGCCCTGGAGTCCACTGTTTTGTGTGTGTTGAAATGAGCTTTGAAATTTTATTCGTTTCTAGTGTGATCATCAGTAGCAGGCCTACTTATAGCTTGTGTGCTTGCATTGTTCGTTGACTACTAAGAATGGTGATCATGTTTCTATCGTATTATAAGCCTAGACCAATAGCCTTTTAATAACTTCATAGGTCCTAATTGGTTACTAAGGAGGTCCATACCGCCGCAGTTATCAGGAAACATCACGACAATAGGCTAAAAGTAGGAGCAATAGAAGTACAAGTGACTTAAGAGGGAGAAAGGCAGGGGAGAGGGCAGTCGTTCTAGAGACAGTCCATGCAGCAACAGATAACTGAGGAGCTGAGTTAAAAGAATACTGGCATCAATGCTCAAGGATGCCTATAGTTTTAGGCCTATTAATAATTATCAGGACGATTCGGAAATATTGTTAAGCACGATTTCTAGCCTTCAAGGAATAGGTTTCGTTATTTAAATATATCGCTTGACTCGCAAGATGGCCCACTGATGACGGAGTGGCTGCGCTAGTCCCTATTTTGCAGCCTTGAATTAAACGACCAAAACACGCCTTAAATGTGCTGTATGTGTTTATGCGTCAGACCTTGTATATGTATCTGTGGAAGCCAGAAAATGCTGCTGAGATGCAACTTTGTATTTATTATTTGCCTCTTAGCAAAGCTCAAGGACCTAGGAAAATCACATTCGTAGAAAGACTTATGGCTAACAATGCAGCGGCAACGCTTGATTAAACAGAGGGATCTATTTACACAATAATGCTACGTGTAACAAGAGAAGACCAAGGATATGAAGAGTTGGCCACTTCAATTTCTTACTCTAGGTATAGCATACTACACGTGGACGAACAGTCAGTTCTCCCTTCAAGCGGTGATCCGATGTAAACCTTTGGAACATATATATATATATATATATATATATCGCCAGTGGACCGTAGACCTTAATGCCTTGCTATGGAATCGCACCTCTGACCTTTGAACTCCTTGGCATAACAGCTACTCAAAGAGGTCCGCGTGTAGGTCCTGTTTGTAGTAGGGGACGAGAAGGATGATCATGGCGGACGCCGTCATGGCAACAAATATCAGCCAGAAGTAGAGTCGATCGAGGACGTGTGCCAGTTCCTTCCAGTCTTGCTTATGGTCGCTGTGCATCACCTCGCCCACGTCGTCGACCACCGTGTAGCAGAACGCCTCGGCCGTCTTCCCGTCCGACCCGACGATGACGGGCGATATTAGGGCGGCCTCGGCAGCGACCGCCTTCCGCAGCTGGTCGCGCACTCCCTCCGTCCTTTCCGTAGACTCCAACAGGTCGTTGTTGGCCTTCGTCTGTGGCTTTCGCGCGCCCACCCGGAGGATCCGCGACAGGTGGTTGAGGATGAGGAAACGGGCCCAGTCGGGCACCGGGCATTCGTGGTCACGGTGGTGGAGGTTCAAGACGAGAACGGTCAGACAAACAGACACGGTGCCCAGCGCCATCGTGCACGTAAGATAGATCACTGAATTAACAGAGCAAACACAGACCACTGTGCAGACTATGACACTTGGTTACCTATTACAGAGCAAATATTTAAAATGGCCTACTACTTTGTTACACAAGACATATCTTTTCCCATCACCAACATTAGGGCAACGTCAAGTAGTGCTGTCACTTGGACATGTCACCCGCTGTTATCGCAGGCGTTGTGGGCTGTGACTGCCGAAGTAAATATTAATTATACTGACAGGGGCTTGTCTGTGATCAGAGTGCGCATTTGAGGTACCTACCCACACTGAGAACATTTGCATTTGAATTTCAGTACCTACTACTACACATGATATAACTGTGCTATTTATAAGGAACTGATCCATGATAGGAATGCACTGTTAGAGTCATCATCATCATCATCAGTAACCGTGGGCTTATCGCCCGTAGGTGTCCGATGCCATTCTCACTATTTTCTTCCACTGCAGTCTGTCTAATGCGGTGTGGCTCAGCTCTCGAAGCGATGCTCCACACCATCCGACTATATCGTCTAGCTATTCCTTATGGGGTCGTCCTCTTTTGTTTGAACCATCCATCCTTCCCAACACTAATGTCTGGATCTTTCTATCATTGCTCATTCTGCATATATAGCCAAACAATCCTAGCTTCCTCTGAATTATCTTCTGCATCAAGTTCTCTTTGAGATTTATTCGTCTCTGTAGTTCTGCGTTACTAACTTTTTGTATCCATCCTATTCTTATGATCTTCCTATAACATTTTCTCTCAAAGGCCAGTATCCTTCCTTCAATGTGTTTCGTTATTACCCAGGCCTCGCATTCATATAACACATGCTGTTGAAAACGCATGTTTGTAAAACTCTTAATTTTGTCTCTAGCTTTGTGGTTTGACTTCTCCAGATCTTGTCCATAGCCTTTAGTGCTACTGTCGCCTTTGCAATTCTGACTAGCACTCTTTTCTACTGTCCAAATCATATTATTGCTCCCAAGGTATCTACACTTTTCAACATTTTCTAATTGAATTTCGTCTACAACCATCTTCTTTGGTAGATTCTTTTCGCCATGTACCATTGCTTTTGTTTTATCAAAAGTCATGGTAAGGCCATATCTCTTTCCTTCTTCGTTCAGCGTTTGTACTGTTTGTTCCAATCGCTGTTTGTCTTCTCCAATCAGGTCAATATCATCGGCAAAGCAGAGGTTATTGATCCGTGTGCCATTGATCGCTACTCCTTCATCGTTTTCCCTGATCTTGTCCAGGACTCTTTCCAGGTGCATGATGAAAGTAGTTGGTGATATTGGATTACCTTGCCTTGTGACTGTGCTAGTGTTAAACCAGACTCAAATTTCACCACACACTCTGACCGCTGCCTTTGCATTGCTGTTTATTTCCTTCTGTTAAAGTACCTACTATAATTTAGCAAAAACATTATATAGCTCTCTTCAACCACCTTACAAATGCGCTATACTTACACGGCTAATTGATATAAGCAAGTACACTTTACGTAAACAGAAAACGTGTGTTAAGCTGAATTAACTGAAACAGTATGCATATTTAAAGGAAGGTCCACTGCAAAAGAAAGCCCGTTGAGCTCGTAGTGATATACGGAAGCAAAAAACCTGTAAATTCACACTGGTAGCAGAGCAAAATTGTCCATCTTGCTATGAAAGCGAACCCATAATCACACTGTCATTCTGAGGTACCTACCAATGATGGGAATGGCATTTGAGGAACTTACCCATGATGCGAATATGCATTTGAGGAAGTTACCTATGATGGGAATGTGCATTTGAGGAACTTACCCATGATGGGAATGTGCAGTGAAGTCCGCGGAACGTTTTCCGCGACCATGAGGAGGAAGACGGTGAAGGCAAGAAGGACGGAGATGCCGAGCGAGATCTTCTCTCCAGCATCCGGCGGGAGACAGAACGACACCATGACGAGGATGGAGAGCATCGTGCAAGGCAGAATGATGTTCATCACGTAGAACGCCTGCCTCCGTCTCAGGTACAGGGTGAACTCGACGTACGGGTAGCGGGTCAGATTGCAGCAGGGCAGCGTGTTCTCCTTCCACTCCGCCTTTGTCCGGTAGACATCCCATTCACCATTCAGGCGAAAGTTGTTCGTCTGGATCTTCTGAGAGGCACTCGTGATGTTCATACGGGCACTGTAGTAGGCCCAGGCGCCGAACTGAATGGCGCACGCCTGGTCGTCGAACGGGAAGTAGCGGATGTTGATGTCGCAAGTCGTCGTGAAGATACCCCCCGGCTCCCAATGGACTCGTCCATCGTGGCGCACCAGAACGCGCACCTTGCTGAAGTCCGGTGTCAATACCTCGGCTCTGGAAATGATGACGAGCAACGGTTAAATGCGCAGTATAGTCGCTGGCATTAATCGACTATAGTCTGTCATTAATTTAATTCTACTGAGTAACCCAGGCTTGTCCAACCCAAGGCCCGCTGGCCAGATTCCGGCCCTCTAAGGATCTCTACCCGGTCCTCTGACGCATTTAAAGTTATTAAAAAATTAATTACAGCGTACTTTCATAATTTCTCAACAGTCTTCAAGAAAAGGAGCTGCTTTCCAACACCATGTTTTAGTGTATTTGTGCATTCACCCTGAAACTGGATCTTCTTATTAAACAAATGACTCAGAAAAAGATGTGCACTTCTCGACTTTAGCGACAATGCCTGTTGAAACAGTGGACTATGTTAAGTACTTGACTTTCTGACCAAACTAACTGCGGAATTCAATAGGCGTTTTCATGATTTCAATAGACATTCTGACTAGATGAATATCTTTGGAAATCCATTTGAAATCGATCCTTCCACTGCTCCAGATGCATTTTAATTAGAAATCATTGACATTCAGAGCCAGAGTGATTTAAAGATGGCATTTGCTCAAAATGACTTACTTACTTTTTATGCCAAGTATGTTTCTGCTGAACATTTTCAAATTTGGTGAGACTTTCTCTTTAAAATATTTCTCATTTGGTAGTAGCTACTGCTGTGAGCAGTTGTTTTCAAGAATGAAATATGACATTGTTAGGAGTTAATTATTCAGAGTTTAAGATCCACTTTAAGATGAACATTTATCTGGAATACTTAGAGTAGCAACTTCGTCTGTTGGAGCAGATATAGACCTACATTGCCTGTGGAAGCAAAGATAATGTCAGACCTCTCGCTAAATCTGGATCTGTACAAGAATTACAGAGAAAACACACCACTTATAGTATAATTATGACTCACTTTTTATGCCAAGTATGTTTTTTAGTCTAGGCAGTTTGGACTTTAAATCTCTGAGAGTTATTGCTATGTTTAAACTACTTTATAAAATGCTTTGGAATGGTAATAGTACACTCAACATATTGACGTTGACATTCAGTTATGGAACCGAATTCAATAATCTAGTTAATGGTCTTGGTGTGTCACTAAAGACAATAAAAAATTATGTCTTATGTTAGCTCGCAGGTGTATAACGCTTATGCCTTCGGAGGAGTTGCAGCTTGAGTTATTTGTGTATTTTTTGTGTTTTCTGTAGTTTCGTATTATTTCTTTTTTTCGTTGTGCGTTGTTCTAATCTTCAAGTTTCTGCTTTGAGCGAAAATAAAGTATATATATATATATATATAATTATATATACTGTATACACATTTGATTTTTGTGTCTTGCGTTAGTTTTTGTTCTCTGAGAAGGAGATCATCCAGGACACAATGCTAGGCTCTCGTCCCCGTGGTAGACCCAAAATGAATTGGATGGATATTGGATAACATCAGGACATGGACTGAACTCTCAGTTGAGTAACTGATAAGGAATGTTGACAGACAACGTACAATGGAGGATTTTGCATGACGCGGCCAACCCTTGTTTCGAAGATGGCCGAGAACAGAACAGAACAGACGTAGTTGTCGGTTTTCTTGTTGGCCCTCTAACTTTGCCTAAGGCTGTCATATTGCCCCCGACCCAAAAAGGTTGGACAAACCTGGGCTAACCGTTATCGTAATTACACATTAAATTTTATGTAGCGCCTCTTCAAATAAACTCTTCAGAGTTGCTCCCGACTGACAACACAGTTACAATAAAGAGACCTTATTGGATTTTGAGGTGGATCACGGAGTCGATTGAATGTGCTGCTTGTTATTGTTTGTTTGTCTTCTCCTGGACACCCACACATAGGAGCAAGATGCGGTTCTTGCCCTCCTGAAATTGACAACATTACACTTTGGTCCAGCTTAGGTAATAGGTATGAACGACGCATCTGGTTCTTATGTCTTGCCACTCCTTCACAAATGTATCTGATTTTGTGTCAATTTGTGTGTCTTTATCGCTGTCTGTGTATCTGTCTCCACTATTCTTCTGGATCCCTCATTTCTCGCCATTGTGTGCCTTACATTTCTGTATGATTAATCTGTTGTCTGCTGAGGATGATGTCGTTTGCTGCAGGACTTTGCGCTTTGGCATCTCTACTTAACTATTCTGTCATCCTTGATATGTTTGTCATTCTCTGTGTTAAATATAACAGTGTGATTACGCATGCCATTGTCGGCGTTGTATGCGTCAATGTCAGCGTTTAGGCCAAGTCAGTCTCTCTCTCTGTGTTGGTCATTTTTGTCTGCCTGGCTTTGTCGCACCTATTGTTGGCAATCCATACACATAATTCCGTTGTGAAATTATTTACACTTCTATTTGATAAGGTCATCCCTTGACAACGTCGCATAGACCTGTTGGCGCCGTTTCCATGCCGACCATTCCTCCCTCCCCCACACGAAGACACTTCTGCCTGAGATGGACGCTGGGAACATAAGCTGCTGCTGCTGCTGCTGCTATAGCGTCGTCAACGAACTTCCAATGTTTGTAGATGGCCGATCGAATCTGTTTTTTGGGAGGCAGAGACGATGCTGCTGCTGCTGCTGCTGCTGATATCGCAGCTTGTGGTGATGACGGTGATGGGAAGACTCTTGGAGCTTGATTGAACGCCACGGGCGCCAACGATCCTCCGTCATCCGTCCTTCTATAATGAAGTTAGCATCGCCTGGAGAACGGCCGACATCACGGCCGAGAAAACAAGCTTCCGTTCTGTAGCCGCCTCCTCCTCCTCCTTCTCCTCCCTAACGATAACCTCTATCAGACGATTCGCAGATTGACCCGACCGGCGTATACATCGATCTTGGTGCTTTCAGCGCTGCCTTTCAGACCCAATCGGGACCAAGGCCAGTTCGGCGGCGGCAGCGTTAATCCCACCCGAAGCTATCAATTCAATCTCTGGTACAGATGCAGCTGCCGGGAACTCATTTGCCCTCGTTGACCCAAGGTCTGATGCAGGGATGGACGCTGCTACTACTGATGAGGTTGCTGATGGGGATGCTGCTGATGGTGCATTTGGTCTCTCTTGCTACCCGCTGATGAATAGGTTTATGGGGTGATGCTCTGATCAAACACGACTCATTGTACTGAAGCCGGTTTTGGTTCGCTGATCGTCCTAACTAAGGGACAGACTGACAAACAGACATACGCACAAACAGACAGAGAGAGACAAAAACAGGTCGACAGATGAGTACATATGTAGGCAGACAGGAAAACAAAAAGAAAGGCGAACAGACATACAGGCAAGTTCATAGCCTTACATAGAAACACATAGAATCAGAGTAACACAAGGACTGTCAGGCAGGGCTTATTCTAAGGAATTTTCCCAACTGCACATGAGGGACGAATTAGCGGGTCTGGGGTTTTTGTCCCCAGTAGGATCCAGGGGCAAAGGCTTTGGTAAGGGGTATGCCTTTTGAAGCTGAAAATATATGATATCTATCGACTGAATTTAGCACTCCTAATGTATAGACACCACTCAGGTACTTTACCAATAATATTTAACTCCTATTTTACTGTTAATGCTGCAGTCCATAAGCACAACACCCGCTATAAGGGTAATTACCGATCCGAGGCGCGCAGGACCAATGTGCGAAGCAGGGCTTATTTTAAGGATTTTCCCAACTGCACATGAAGGACGAATTAGCGGGTCTGGGGTTTTTGTCCCCAGTAGGATCCTGGATCCAGGGGCAGAGGCTTTGGTAAGGGGTATGCCTTCTGAAGCTGAAAAGATATGACATCTCAAATAGTGAATTCGCCTTATTTTTGGCTATGTTTTTGTGCATAAAATATTAATATTTCAAGTTTATGGCTTCGTAAGCGGTACAGTGTCAACCCAATCCTTCCGTTGACAATCCTTCTGATTAAATCCTTGTTCTCTTCGTACTTAACGCCTATTTAACGTTCACCTTTTGAACACTAATTCTACGTATAAGTATAAACTGAATTAATCAGCAACACAGATTAATATCTTTTAGTTTAATAAGAAACAAACAGACAGAACTCAATTCGATTACAACTCGACTAGTCAGCCACACTACTACAGCGAACACCGAATTCAAACTTCTCTAGTCAGCATAATTCTTCGCGCCTCTTGACACACCTGTCTTCTGTGCGCAAAAGCGAAATCTAATAATATACATATAGCGCGCCGCTGCCGATATCGGCCGGCCGCGCGTGTCAAGACTAAACGTTATACATCTATCATATATACATATACACGTGAAACTAAAGTAAGCGCACTAAATATATACGCTAACATCTCGCACTGCAAGACTGTACACAAAACTCAGTTCACATTACCTCCTTCCTTTTTCTGGAATTGAGCAAATTAAATTTCAAAATTTGCGAAATTACCAAAATACATGAAACATATATATATATCTAAATAATTAATAAACAGTCTTACGATTACTTATAACCTTGACAAACAATCAGCAATAATATTCAATCTGCCCTTCTTGTACTTCACCTCAACATCAAAAGTTTGTAAGGCTAACGCCCAACGCACAAGTTTAGCAGACTTAGACATTGACTCAGTCAAATATGTAAGAGGATTGTGATCAGTAAAAATGAAAATTTTTGATCCAATTATAATTTCTTTTAACTTGTTTAGAGCCCAAACAATAGCATAGGCTTCCTTTTCCACAGTAGCCCATCTCTTCTGGGTATCAGTTAATTTTTGACTGATAAATGACACAGGGCGTTCTATTCCCTTGTCGTCCATCTGTGTTAAAACAGCCCCAACTGCAAAGTCACTACTATCGCAGTACAAATTGAATGGTTTTCCCACTTCAAAAACATATAATACTACTTTGGATCGCACAGCCTCTTTAAGTAAATCAAATGCTTGCTGATGTTCAACAGTCCAATCAATCTTATCAGAAACACGTTTACTAGTTAAATCAGATAAAGGTTTCGCAATCTGTGCAAAGTCCTTAATAAACTGTCTGTAATAATTAAAAAATCCAAGCAGTTGCTTAACTTGCTTCTTAGTTTCTGGGATCTTCAAATTACTCAAACTTTCAATTCTGTCTGGATTCATCTTTATCTTACCAGACCCAACCACATGACCGATAAACCTTACCTCACTCTTACCAAATATGCATTTTTTCAAATTCAAAGTAACGTTATGCAATCTCATTTGCATCAAAAATGCATCTAGATGCTGCAAGTGAACTTTCCAACTGTCAGAATGCACAGCAATGTCATCAACATACGGTTCTGCAAAGTCACTTATAGGCTGTAAAACTAAATTTATCGCCTTAACAAAAGTTCGGCCTGAATTTATCATTCCAAAAGGAACACGAGTAAATTCATACAGTCCATTATGTGTTACAAAAGCTGTCTTCCATTGATCAGATTGTTTTACAGGACAAGTCCAATAAGCACTTCGACAGTCCAAAATAGAAATCACATTAGACTTTCCAACTTTGTTTAAAACGTCTCTGACAATCGGCATCGGATATTTACAATCCACTGTGAATGAGTTAATGTATCTGTAGTCACAGGCAAGTCTTAAAGATCCGTCTTTCTTTTTAACAATAACCAAAGGGCTTGCCATTCTGCTCGATGATGGTTTAATAATGTTTGTTTTTAACATTTCTTTGATCTGACGTTCCACTTCTGATCGATAAATCAAAGGAATTCGATATGCTGCAAATTCCTTTTCACGAAATCCTGGTTTTAGTTCAATTTCGTGTTCGACCAATGTACATAATCCGGGTTTTTCTGAAAATCTATCACAGTATTTGTTCAAGACTTTCAACAACTGTTCTTGCTGAGTTACTGTCAAATGGCTAATTTGTTCAGGATCGAGGTTAAGTGAATTCTTGTCATCTTGAACCTCATTCCTCATTGGTAATTCAACCACTGAACCAAAATCTTCATCTTCTTCAACGATTAGACCACAACTTAATGCTCGAGTAACATATTTTCTGATCTTGTTGGCGTGAATTATTTTTCGACCATTTTCACCCATATCGACTAAATAAGAGTACTTTGATCTTCGATGTATGATCGTACATGGACCATGCCATCGAGAAATAAGTTTGTTCGTTGACGTTGGATACAAAACTATGACTTTCTCACCAGCTTCAAATTCTTTGTGCTTTGCTCTCTTGTTATACTGATTCGTGTATTGTAATTGCTTTTCTCGAGAGTAAGATTCTGCAAACAATAATGCTTTCTCCATATTTTCTTTGAGTTCTTTCAAATACTTTTCTGGTTTAACTCCAACATGAGGTGGTAAGTTTATTTCTCTAGTCCAACTCTCTTTTAATATTGCCAATGGTCCTCTCGGAATTTTCCCATAGACAAGCATATATGGTGATACTCCAGTAGTTGCATTCGGCACTTCTCGTAATGCCCACACTGTGAAAGGAATTATCTTGTGCCATTTCCTCGGGTTGTCTATTATCACATGATGGATCATCTTTTTAAATGTCTGATTCCATCTTTCTACTAATCCAGCAGCCTCTGGGTGTCCTGGTGTGTCGAATCTTGGACTACAGCCCATTAAATTGAGAAATTCTCTTGTCAAACTGGCTGTGAAGTTCGTTCCTTGGTCACTTGTAATCACGGACGGCACACCAACGTTCATGAACAGTTCCGTCAACGCTTCACACACAGCCTTCGCTGTCAGCGATTTCAATAAGAAGATTGTAGGCCATCTGGTGCACGAGTCCACAATGCATAAACAATACTTGTGACCTGCAGCAGATACTGGATCGATCGGGCCAACGAGGTCCATCGTCATTCTCTTGAAGGCGACCTCTTCTCTTGAGACCGGAGTGATAGGCACTCTATCCATCACCAAACTCCTTGCCTTTAATTGACACTTCTCACAAGACTTACAAAATTTCACAATGTCTCTTCTCATCTTTGGCCATACAAAAGACAACTTTATTCGTTCTCTTGTTTTCTCTTCTCCTAGATGTCCTCCAAATACCGATTCATGCGCTAATTCCATCACTTTAATTCGTCTCTCTTTTGGTAACACTAGTTGATATATCGTCTGGTCTAATATCTGATATTTCTTATGCAATAAACCGTTGATCACACAGAATTCAGATTCTTTCTCTTGTGCTAACTTCCACCACGGCTTCAACGATTCATCCTTTCTCTGTTGCTCTTCAAACTTCTTCGAATCGGCAATCTGCACCTTTTGTTCTTCATCCATTTCTTCATCTCTATACAAGTCTCCTATCCCCACATCACATTCATTGTCTTCTTCAGTTTCATTTAATGTGCCATTCTCCCATGCAACCATCTCTTGCTCATTCATCTCTGATGTTACACCATCTCGCGATAAGCTTCGTTGCTCATTACTTTCGTTTTCCTCATCACTTGAACTTTCAGTTTCACTCTTCTCATCAACATCTACCATTTCCTGTTTCCGACTCTGCGCTCTCGTCATTACATTTGCTCGTACACTCACATCTCCTTGTATCGTTTTGACCTTCATCTGTGGTACGGCTTTCAATTCGGCAATTATCTCTGGATGCAACAAGAATCTTTCTGTACTGCCCATCTTTGCAATACTAGCACACATCAAGGTGACATAAGGTGTAAGTGAACACTGGATTTTACGCGGAAATCCCTCTTCTTCCACGTCACTATCACACAGTCTAACATCGACTTTTACTAACTTCGCAGGAATGGCATCTCCTGCCACACACTGCAAATTCACTTTTCCAATTTGTTCCACCTTCATGCCTTCCAGTAATTCTTCACTAATCACCGGAATTTCTGCACCCGAGTCGCTCAGTGCTTTGACTTTCACTGGCTCTTTACCGTCTACTGCACGAATTTCAACCTCGACATATTGCAAGAACGATTTCTTCAATATTCGACTGTCATCTTTTCCTATGACTTCTCTTTGAATTTCAGCATCCAATAGAATTTCTTTTTGAATACCACATTTCATTACTGACTTTACTTCAGTCTCTTGGTTTTCTTGACTCGCGGTTTGATTATCTGTATCACTAACCACTTGAATCAAATTCACCCTTGTGTGTTCTTGATTTCTGCTAGAACTAGTTGCTGCCACTGGAACTGGACAAAATTTAACCAAATGTTTGTCTGAACCACAGTTGTGACAACGCTTCACAACCATGCCTCGTTGTTCATTTCCTTCATTTCTCTTATACTGCGTAAACGATGTGTTGCCTTCCCTCTTGGCAAACGGCGCTGACGATTTGTTAAATCCCTGACGACCAAACGTCACTTCTCTGGTCTCATTGGGTACAGGGACACTAGCCTTGACTTCTTTACCAATAAACTGATTCCCTGTTCCTGGATTACTTTTCCATTTTCCACTCTGGCTTTGGTTTACGGAACGTTGAGAAGGATAACTGTTTATATTTGGGATCGCAAACCCAATTCGATTGTTTACATGAATGTCTGCTAAGTCTGCCACTGCACTAGCTTGGAGACAGTCAGTTCCTTCCTTCGACAATACAAACTGTAGTGGACCTGGCGGTAAACATTCTTTTAGCTTATCCGCTACCAGCAAATCAAAGAGCGTATCATACTCTCTGTTCACGTTTCGACTTCTCACGTAATAGTTTAGCAAGTTCTTCAGTCTTGCCGTAAACATCGTATAAGTCTCTTCTGTCGTCTTCTTAGCATCCACAAATCTGGTTCTGTATTCTCTCGAAGTCAACTTAAATTCTTTTAATAAGTGCTGCTTGACTCTATCATAATTGTCTAGATCATCGTATGACAATCTATTCAGAACGGTTCGAGCTTTCGGCGTCATCAATGGTAGTAATAATTTAACCCAAAACGGCTTTTCCACAGCAAAGCTACGAAATGCGTTCTCGACTGTTTCAAAATATAATGGCACCTCCATCATATCAGTTGGCATTTGAGGCAATACATGCTTCATTGCATCACCTATTTTCTTAATTTTTGACACCAAAGTTTCACTTTCTTGCTGTTTCCTTCTTTCTGCTTCCCGTTCTTCTCTCATTTGCGTTTCTTTCAATGTCAATTTTGATTTCTCCAGTTTCAGACGTTCCTGTCTTTCTGCCTCTGCCTTTTCCAAACTTTCTTTCTGAAATTTGAGTTCTTCTTGTCTGATCTGTTCTGCACGTTCCAACTCTAACGTTCGCGCTTTTTCTTTTTCTTCTTCACGCATTCTCTTTGCTTCAATCTGTTGCTGACGAACCTCTTCATCACTTTTTCTAGCTTTTTCAGATTCAATCATCTGCTCCAATCTTCTTCTTTCAGCATCTTCCCTGTCTCTTTTCAACTGTTCTAACTGAATCTCAAACTGATTCTTTTGCAATTCAAGTTCTGCCTTACGCACTTGTTCTGCTTTATCTTCTCTCTCTCTTTGCAGACGCAATTCCTCTTGCCTTGCAAGTTCCGCTTTCTCTTCTTTCTCTCGCTGCAAGCGCAATTCTTTCTCTTCTTTCTCTCTCTGCAGACGTTCTGCTTTCTCTTCTTTCTCTCTCTGCAAGCGCAATTCGTCTTGTCTTACACGTTCTGCTTCTTGTCTCAACTCTTTCTCTTCTTGTCTTCGTCTATCTTCTCTTACTTTCTCTTCTTGTCTCCGTTTCTCCTCCCTATCTTTCTCTTCTTGTCTCCGTTTCTCCTCCCTATCTTTCTCTTCTTGTCTCCGTTTCTCCTCCCTATCTTCTTTCATCATCATCCACTGCATCAACATCTCCATAGACATAGGCGCAGGAGGTTTTTCAATAGCCTTTTCTACGGCACCGCCAACTGCACCTTCTTCTTCGACTTCTTCTTTAACCCACACATCGGCGAGTTCCTGTATCATGTCACCACGTGACATACCTTCTAATCGTTCTTCTTTGAAACCGGCTTTCAACAAACGCTGTTTTAGCCTTTCCGTAGACATCTTCTTAATATCTGCTTGTCTTTCAGCACTTAGTTTCTCCATCTTACTTGTTTACTTTGGTGATTTCTCTTTTCAAAGAATTCACGGTTTTTCTTGGTGTGTGAATCGATAAACAAACGGGATTTCTTTTGTATTTGTTCGTGGAAAACAACGAAATTTTTATACCGTTTTCTCGTGTTCCACCGTCGTTGATATCGTAGACACGTCACACAGCAACAACGCGTAGATTCTTCTAACACCGTCGTAGATTCTTCTAACACCGTTGTAAATTCTTTTATCACCGTCGTAGATTCTTTTATCCGCCGAAGGAGGTGATAACGTGAATTTTAATCCACCGTGAGTTTATATCCACCGTGAGTATTTATCCACCGTGAGTATTTATCCACCGTGAGTTCTTATCCACACCGTCACTGCCACCAATAATGTCAACCCAATCCTTCCGTTGACAATCCTTCTTGCTTAAATCCTTGTTCTCTTCGTACTTAACGCCTATTTAACGTTCACCTTTTGAACACTAATTCTACGTATAAGTATAAACTGAATTAATCAGCAACACAGATTAATATCTTTTAGTTTAATAAGAAACAAACAGACAGAACTCAATTCGATTACAACTCGACTAGTCAGCCACACTACTACAGCGAACACCGAATTCAAACTTCTCTAGTCAGCATAATTCTTCGCGCCTCTTGACACACCTGTCTTCTGTGCGCAAAAGCGAAATCTAATAATATACATATAGCGCGCCGCTGCCGATATCGGCCGGCCGCGCGTGTCAAGACTAAACGTTATACATCTATCATATATACATATACACGTGAAACTAAAGTAAGCGCACTAAATATATACGCTAACATCTCGCACTGCAAGACTGTACACAAAACTCAGTTCACATACAGCTTGCTTTAAGTTTCCAGATTTAGTAAAAGGATTTTCTATAAAAGTCTGCAGGTGCCACCTATTGCTCTGGAGTCCGGAGTAATTTTTCAAAATGAAACAGTTCAGCAAAACTTCCAACAGCCTTACTCTTCTCAAAGCTTAAAAGCTCTTCGTATAACAACCCTATCGCCGGTAGAAGCTGCGTAGATGTCTTATATGGGTAACGCAATCCCAAAGGTCAATGAGAAAATGGCAGACAAAGTCGGCAGCCTCTTCGTGCATGTATATGGAGATGCAAAGAAATTAACTCCGAGTGCGTTTTCATTTTCGGCAAGAGTTGTTGTCAGCACTATTGCGTCTGCTTTCTCATGGAACAACAGTAAAATGGTAACTGAGCAAGACTTAGACTTTCAGGACTTAACGTCAGCATCTCACACACAATTCTTACAATGTATTGTACAAAGCCACCGAGAAATTCTTGCCAAAACGCTGACAAGTGGTGTATTGGCATTATCCACACGATGCGATGGAACCGTTAGACCGTACGCAGGTTTACAAGATTTACGTAATTGCGAAAAGTGATTACGAAAGTTGGTACAGAGGAGCAGTACTTTTATGTGCAAGCGAACCTTGCAGCTGGGGTGCAAAGAGGGTTCTTGAAGCACTCGAAGAAGCCTGTAGTAAAACAGTTGGAGAAGCTGTATACAGAGCATATATATAGTCATGCTTACATCCTCTTTAGTGACTGACTGTGGTTTGGTCAATACTGGTGAGAGATCTGGTTTATGGGCTCTACCATGTTCGTTCCCGTTGTTGACAATCTGGTACAGAGTTCACCGTTTTACCCTTACTTGGAAATCTACCATGTTCACAACTGTTAGTGAAATTGGTCACATGTTTCAGAATATGGCCACATATTTTTACACATCAGGCCTCAGTTCCAGGAAACTTCGGGAAGTTATAGATCTGAAAACTCTCACCTCCTCGCGCTTTCTAAGCTTTTTGAGGTTAGGTGGTCTGAATTTTCATTTGCATTAGTAAATTCAGTCCTGGTGTAATGGCTTTCGCTTGTTCTGTATATGCAACAATCTGAGGATAAAGCTTCAAGTGGTTTTTTGGCAGTTCTATGCAATGAGGATAAACTCATACTTCTTTCGTTTTTGACTGACTATTTTCAGTAGATACCCAGGGGCGTAGCCAGATTTCAATTCAAGAGGAGGCAACTACTGCTTGTGAAAACTTTGATGCAGTGGCGGCGATCTTGTTTCAGAAGTGAGGGGGACATTTTTCAGCGTCGCAAAAAACTTCTGAGAATTTCTGAATTTCGCTCTGACAATTTCTAAAATTTCGTCACGAAAAAGTTGATGTTTTTTTAGTCATTAACACATTCGAAGACTTTCTTCTCGGGGGGGGGGGGCGGACTAAAGACACAAATCAAGAGGAGGCAAAATCCACCTCTGCTGGGGTGTACTTGAGGACGCAGGGAAATCAAGAGGAGGCAAAATCCACCTCTGCTGGGGTGTACTTGAGGACGCAGGGCTATAACCCATGGAAAATTTTAAAATCCACAAAACCAAGAGGAGGCAAATGCCTCCTCTTGCCTCCATATATCTTCGCCTATGTAGGGTATCATACCAGAAACTGCTATCACTATCCTCGACGTAGAAAAGATTACTAAATCGTTAATAGCACGGCTGCTAGCTTTAACAAAGTTGACTTGCCTGGAGAGACAACTCAGGCTTTCAAGAAGGAAATTATGTTGTAACGAAGACACTGAAAGGTATTGAGCTAACCAAAAGGACAAAGAAACGCCGCAAAGAACATCACCAATATGTTTCCGTTTGCAGAGATGTCAGTGCTGTTGGCAAAGAAGTAGTTGCATCTCTTGTTGAGTTCCTTGAACAAGGCTTTAATGTTGATGTTGAACTGATGAGTAGGCTACGAAGTCTCTTGCCACTCCACAGCCTTCGGCAAATTTGGAATGAGCTCACAACATGCTATGTCCTGATCTGGCTTTGTCCGAGCTATCTTTTGAGTTTTGGGAGTTACTTGAAATGGACAATATTGAAACTCTTCGACAAATGACACTGGCACAAGTAGTTCGCCTTCTTGCATCATCTGATCTCTATTCCCGTAGCGCAAACGTTAATTCACTGCACTTAAACATGCGTCATATTTTACCACTAGCATAATTATTAGATACTTTCGTTGGTTTATACAATTATTTCTGCACAAAAGTAACTGCACAAAATCTGAATTTTAACTGCACAAATTTCTTTCCCAACTGCACACTTTGTGTCCAGCTGCACGTTAGAATAAGCCCTGCTGTCAGGCATAATGGTAGACATACAAACATGCAAACGGACACTTTTAATCGCAGATGGTCGTACAAGACATATACTGAGGGCGGCTTATCATTTGACGCTTCACAAAATTTTAATGCAAATACGAACGACGCTTTGGATAATGAAATCTCCTGAACCTGAATGTTAAACACTTAACAAGGCCAAACGCATATGAACATCTGCACTGATATTGAAAGTCGACTAAGACTATCACTTCTACGCGAAGCAGCTGGGCTTACCTTGCTAGGCTCGCATGTAACTAACCGATACGTCAAAGCAAAAATGCTATAAAAATCTTAACGCTTCTAAAACCTATGGGTCTGTTAGTTTTGCTTACTGGTAAATATCAATTAAAGTCACTCAAACTATACTTATTAGTTGATAATACTGACTTGTATTTCTCATATAATTATTACACCAATAATAAAGAAGTGGTATTATACGAGGCCAGGTTTTACCGGTATAGCTTAACACGTTGCCAAGGGCAGGAATCGAACGCCAAGAGATCGTCTTCCCATCTGTAGGCATTTATGTTGGCTTTCGCCATAAATACACCATCTGGGTGCAGGTCAAACACTACTGCAGGAAATCCAAGAAACTCGTAAACATCTACTGCAGAAATAAAGTGTGAAAATATCTGAAAATCGCAGACAGCGCTTATGCAAGGAACGTATTCGACGCTTCATGACTTTCCTGGCAGAGTTTGCACTGGGAGTTTGCACCGGCAGTTGCGAAATGTTCTGGCACCTGCAGGTGCAGTTGAAACGAAGATCTCGAATGTACCGATGCACCTTTTAAATGAAAAATTACGCTTTACGTGGCAATAAAAGGTGCTATGCTAAGTGTCTGTATACATAGGTCACATACATAAAACTTCAGTAATGGATCAAACAATCTGTTTCAATTGCACTTGTTTACCCACTGTTTAGTTTCTCATCTATTGTGTTTCTATTGGAATGCTCCAGCGGATTGCGATTGTTGACTGCGATTTCACTTCAAGCGATCATCTATTGATGACTTGTGCATTATGGTCATGGCGCAATAGAAGTCTATCCAATTAGAATAGAATCGATTAGAATAGATTAGATCTATCAGGTTAGATTATAACAGATCATAATAGATTAGAATGAAATGGATTGTAAAATATGTGAGATTAGATTCTCTAGTCTTGAGCTCTTTTTCATCGTGTGCTTCTGACGCATTTGTTTCTACCTAGGGAGGCCAGGCTATGCCTTCATTAGATTTTATGCGACCACTGCACTCCTCACTTGTCTGTGAACTTTAAACCGGTGACCTTTTGCTAATGGAACCGCTGTCATAACATCCGCGGGGTAACATTTCCTGGAATCCATATCGTTATTTCTTTTATCGGCGAAACTTTTACGTCTCTTCGATCGCTCTGTTGTGTCAACAACACAATGACAAGGAAATTATTAACTATGCGCTTTGTATACACAATATCATGTATCATAATCGGTGCCGTGGACCCATTGTCAACATTTGAAATGGTCCTCTCGTTCATCACCATACCTATTCAGCATCATGGCTGATGTGGTAATTTAATTCCCCCACCATATGGATAGGAGGAGGAAGAATTGCAAAGCTGCGATATGCCGATGACAGTGTATTGTTGGCTGGTTCAGAAACCAAGCTACAGGAGATGGTGAATCGTTTGAACCCGATCTGGCAGCAAACAGGGACTCTTGATTACTATTTGGTAATAAACGGTACCCCGTGTGATATCAGAGTACAAATGGCACCGGTTGGAGCAAGTTGACACAATCCCATACCTTGGCTCACTTAAAACCGAGGACATTGAGTGCAGTAAAGACTTCTGGCCAAGATTAGCAAAGGGCAATGTATTGGAGCAGTACTAAAACAAATATGGAAAAGTCACAACATCTTGCTTGTCAGGAGGGTACGCCTTACGAAGGTTCTTGTGTGGCCAGTGGCAACGTATTGGCTGTGAGAGCTGGACTATTAAGAAGGATGAGAAGGCAAGAGTCAACACCTTTGAAATGAAGTGTGTGCGCCAGATCCTCAGAGTATCGTGGACTGATATGAAGAGAAACGAGTGGGTGTTTGAGACTGCTGGAGTGGAATGGAGTCTACACGGACTGATCAAGAGGAAGAGGCTTTCATATTTCGGGCATGTTCTGCGGAAGGGTGGAGATTTGTCTGGAAAAAAGAATATCCAAGGCACAATTCCTGAATCAAGAGCTCAAGGAAGACCTAATATGAGATGACTTGATAGCATACAGTCGTTGACTGGATTATCATTCGTCCGGTTAGGGGCCTATTGAAAGAGACAAGAGACAAAAGTGAATGGAGTAGAATTAGGCCTAATGTCCGTTATGCGGCCGTGGATCGAGGACAGCTGAAGATAAGACAAATGCAACATTGACTCGCTTTTGTTATCACACAATCAGCGACGTGCATTGTATTGTCCCTGCCAGTATTTCAATGGGCACTAAATGGGACCAATATTGGCTCTAACACAGGTCCCATTTGAGAACAGGTGTTTACTTCCCCTTATTCACCGCCACCTATTGTCGAAATGGTATAAAATACGCTTCCTATAATTCGAAAAGCATACACAATACATAGCCTACATATTATACTCTGTACTTACTAAGCACCACTACCTACTGACCAAGCATCACCCGGTAACCCTGAATTATAGCGTGGGAAGGATTTGCTCTATAGGTGCCTACATGGACATGGTAAACGTCAGATGGGCCTTGAAACCGCACTTGTCTGGAAGATTTGTGGGGCGAAACTTCGCCCTGGCCTCTTCAATAGATTATAATTTTTGCGATTTAACTGAAAGCGACCGAAGACACGTCATGTCTTGGGCACTTTGGGTATATATAAGACAATAGATTAGATGTAAAGAGAGCTTTTAAACCAACTGTCTACGCATACACGCAGTCACGCATGGACAATCCAAAACCAGCCAACCATGCATGCCGACGAGATGAAGACGGTACATATGCCAGGATGAAATTGTCTAACCCGTTCATCAGCGCCAGTTCCGGAAGCCAGATTCTGTCCGGCCGTAGAACGACATCTTCGATGTTATCGAAAGCTTCCTTCCTCCACTGCAACCGATCGTCCTGCCAATCCTAAATCGTAACCGCGGAATATTAAATGGCAGGTTCTCGTTGCTGGTGCCCTTCTACCAATATATCATGATTCCTGTAGGGGTTTAGTGCGTTGATATATAATCGCCAAATGTGTCCGCCTTTTGCGTCTATCGAAATAGCCATTTATTATTTACGATAACATACGTGTCTACACAGTTTGTGCAATAATTTGATATAAGCTTACTCTCGCCCACACATGGCAACATATTATAGGACCTCTATTATATTCAAGCTACTATTCGTAGCCTAGGGACGGTAACATGCCCCGTTCGTTCAAGCCATATCCTAGTAATGATACCTATTACTCCCATAATTTCGCTCATGAACATTGATCTTTCTCCTCACTCCTGCCAAGCACATCGTAAACTTTCCTGTCACCTGATGTGATGCTTGCTTGATCGCTGCGGATTAAAATTAAGAGCGATAGAATGTAATGTAGTTTTTACACGCTTCTAAAACCTACGCTTCCTAACAGAGCTTCAGAACCTTCTGGTTGAAGTAGTAAGTACTAACACGGAAAATAAACATTGCAGCAACATTAACTGTGCTGTTTAACCTTCTCATGCATATATTCATTTCCGACTTAAGGTATTTTCATATGGGTTGTCATGTAAAGAATCCTTTTTATGGTCGTTTTCTGTATGCTGATGATATCATCTTACTCTCCCCTTCAGTATAATCATGGTCTTCAGATCATGTTGAATGTTTGTCACATGACCAGCAATACGCTCTTGTTCGATTTTAACTGTGCTAAGTCTTTTTGTATACAACAGGGTAGAGTGGGTTACATGTCAATTGATCCGATGTCTCTGGGTGGTAACTCAATTTATTGGGTTGATTCTCTTAAGTATTTAGGTGCTCATTTAATGGGTGGCCGCGGACATATAACGTTTGACATTGATCCTTTGAAACGGTCATTCTACGGGCTTGTAATTGTATTGCATCTCATGCCTCTAACTTAGATGAAATTGTACACCTTCACTTACAACGGACCTGTGGCGGCGCCAGACAGTGTTTGTAACCAGGGCAAAGCCAGAGCAGTCATAGAAGTAACCAGTGCAGAGGGCGATTTATGCCCCAAATAAATCATGGGCAGGGCAAAATTCTGGCAGGGCAACGACCAGGCCAAAGGCTATTTTACCAGGGCATTTGCCCTGGCTCGCCCTGGTGTACCGCCGCTTCTGCAACTTACATATTCCTTGCCCCTTTTGACCTATGCTCCCACCCATGCCTTGACTCTAGGCCTATCAGCTAGACAAACTAATGAACTTAACGTCTGCTGGAATTCGGTATATCGTCTTTTACTTGGGTTTAAGAAGTGGGAAAGTGGGAAATGTTTTATTAATGGATTGGGCAGACTGAATCTTACTTTTCTGGCACAAGTACGTCGTTGTAAACTGTATTTCCATTTGATCAGTTCTGTTAATGTTGTTATTCATGACCTGCTGTTAACACACTTATCAGATAATTACCATAATGATGAGTGCTTTGCCTTGATGTTCTTGAGAAAAAAACACGATGCCATTGCTCGACTGAATAGTGATTTTGATATCTTATGTACTTGAACTGAACTGTGACTGACGGTTGTTATTTAACGCTCTATGTTACTCTTTCTTTTGTTTCTCCTTTTTATAGTTTACTGCCTACTTGGTGTAAATAAGTTATTCATAACATAATTAACTATTATTAATTACCACATTGATTATTGTTTTGCTTTAGTTTTCAGGATAAATATGATTTCAACTGATCAACTTATAGCCTGTTTGATGACATATGCTCAGTGAACTGTTATGTTTTGGCTTCGGTAGAAGCTGTGTGTTTTTGTTCTTGGTTGTTCTTGTTTGTTGTTGTTTGTTTTGTTGTTGCCTCTGCCTCCTTTGGCGTAATAAAAGTGTTCATTATAATTCAGATTGCGTGGCTTGGTATTACTGAATTATAATCGTTTTTTCTTTTTTCCTTATTATTTCAAACCGACAAACGCAGTAAGATTACACTGACACATGACAGCACAATTATCAATATCTTAACTAAACACACGTTATGGCAGCCATGCAAGGCGCCCGCCCGAGGGGGTTGCAGGAATCGAACCGCGTACTGCTGCTCTCCTGCTGCTCTCCTGGCCATGAGTGTTACCATTACTCTATCAGTTTCGAATAACAATCCTGGACTTGAACTCTAAATACAAAGACTAAAAGCACATGCGTCATCGATCTTCTGCCATAGGCCTACATGTAGGATATCCGTTGCGATAAATGCGTGGCATTGTTTCATTAAACTAAGAAAAAAACGCGTTTTTAATTCAAAAGAAGCACGAAATTAGGCTACTCACGCAAATAATGTGACCAGTTGTCGTTAGAACTTGACTTCGTTCATCCTGTTAAAACAAACCACAAGGAAACCACTCATGTTTCGTCCGATAGAATACTCGCTAATTTCCCGGCAGGCTGATTGAGGACCTATTTTCGGCTACTTTGGACAAATCGCTTAATTACTACGAAAGATGTACTGAAATTTTGAAGAGTGCAACATGGTAGGCCTACCAAAGTTAACTATAAAGGGAACATGAGAATAAATTAAAGACGGCTCTAAATCAAACTTAATACTGAACTACAAAGGCCTTTGAGCCACGATCTGTTAATGATGGGCCTACAAGGTTTTACTAGTTTTCCTAGAATCCCAAATCAAGGAAACTAAGTTAAAGTTAGGCCTGTGTTTATTGCCAGTATGAAAATGCTGGATCTGGATTGCTACTCTGCACTATGCAGAAAGCTTTTAATGCAGGCTGAAACTGAAACTTAGAAACCTATTAGGAAAAGCATCGCCCGAGCATAATTTTCTACTAAAACCACTGACAGAAAAAATCCGCTAGACATAATATATACAGAAAATGAAACCTGATATTAAGAAAATCCGAAAACCTTTTTGATGGAATTGATAATAAAATAAAAAACGAAGTTAGTGCTTCTTGGATCGTAAATATTGAACGTACGACAGAGATATGAGGTCGACAAGATCGAAGGCCAGTGGCGAAATATGTGATGTCTTTTGACTGCTATCTCAGTTCGCGAAGACAGTGACGCGGAAATACTTGATCGATGACGAATAAGAATGCATAAATAAGACGCTTCACCTAAAATGAAGCTGGTTTATTCTATAGATTTGATGAAACTTAAGATCGATGATGATGGAGAACAGAGCAGGCAGCATCGGTCGAAAAAGTATTGACAAAACCGAAGAGAAGATAGAAGATGAAACAACACTGGCAGTTTTGAAGAAAAAAACGAGTCAGTAAGGTCACAAATTGGATTGTCAAAAGCATTGACGCAAGAGAGGATATTAAAAGGACTAAACGTATATAAGTAGAAAACGAAGCCAGTAAAGTCACATATTATGTCATATTGAAACAAGTGCCCGATAGCGCACTGGATAACATCTGGCGTAGAGTGCGAGAGGTACAGAGATCGAGTCCCATAGGCGGACATGCTTTGTAGGCTGCAATTTGCGCCGTGTATTGCAGGCTGTCTGTTCTGTTAGTAGTTAAGGTTTATCGCATAACATGTACATGTACACTTGTACAGCGTAGTGCGTTTGCAGGCGCTTAATTAAAGAATAAATATTATAATTATTATTAATTACAGTAGACCTAGCAGTGTCGTTGACAACTGTAAATTTCAGCTGATTTTTTGTTAAAAGAAGCTAATAGCGTGATTAATTCATTAAGCCAATTAATTTAATTTAATCCGGAAACTTATATAGCGCCGTAATAGTAATGCAAAAGGCTTCAACTGATGGTCGCTTCTAAACACAGTCTCATTTAAAAAACGACGAGTAGGTCTATTAAACGAGAAACATAGACCTACACACACACGGATTCATCTAGGCCTACTGATCTGATTGTATTTTTCAGATTAATTTTGGATAGGCCTACTGTTAGTCTAAGAAGTATTTTAATATCGTTCATACTGTTTCGAAGTCTGGATCATAGCATACATACGCTCATAGATAAACAGAAAGAATGGCGCACAGACGTACAGACGGAGACAAACAAAAGCACATAGGCTTATATATACAAACTCGTATAATACGCCAAACGTTGGTCAGTGTTTTATACTGAACGTGTTATCCGTCAACGTCAGTTGTATTGAGGAAAAGACTTTTGCAAAATATACATCTGAGAGCATAGAAACTGGTGCGGCTTGTCTGCCATTCACGGACGGATAGATTTGTGTAACCCATCCGGCATTGAGACAACAGACTCCGTAGAGCCATAAGAAAACCCACCAATCCTGCTTTGCTCCGATTAGGCTTTAGAGAAAACGCAGACGGAACGACGGCGTCTTATCCGCCTTCAATCGCGAAGTCTGTGCTATCCGACGAAGCACAACGCAGGTCATGGGTTCATCGTTTGAAGTCTCGTCTGTGATCTTCTGGTGTTCTTCTCAATTGAAAACTGTCGTTTGATGCAGCTGTGACTTGACCCATAAGTTAGACAGAACAGAAGGTGGGGGATGGTGAAGAGGAGCAGGTGTCGGGGGCTAAGTGGAGGGGTAGTACAACTATGAAGTGGATCGAGGATGAGGGAAGGATGTAGAAGGAGGCAGATTTAAGAGGAAAAAGAGCAAGGAGGAGTAGGATAGAGTAGGATGGACGAGGAGGAAGAAGAAAAAAGGAGTGTCAAGGACTAGGATGTAGTGTGCGTACGGCAGGCAGTGAACGGTTCTTCTGTATTCCTTTGTATAGAAAAAATCTGTTCATAGAAGAAGTTTAAGACGAGTCAAGTCAATTTATAGCGGCACACAATTTGGTGTTTATTCATCCCTGTCTCTAGGACATCAAGCGCATCCTGATATTGCATGTTTACGTTGGCCTGCTATTAACTCACATGCTGGGCCTGCCTTGAGGGCTGGATATTGTTTCCAGGCGGCTGCACCAGAGTCAAGATCTTCCCGCGGATATTCTCTGCTGTTGCGTTTCGTCCGCAGACTCGTCCAGCTGCCTAATAGCCCTTCACCGTTTATACGCCGCCCCCAATTACTCATCTGCGTTTCTTCCCAAGGCTTGCGTTATTGGTTTTTGCTATTTTTAGAGAGCCAATATGGTCATATTCCGTTTTTCTGATGATATTAAGCAGACAATTTCGTTTGCCAATATCTCTTATTGCTTCGAAGCCAAACGCAGGAATTGACCCTTCTGCTCCGATATCTGGGCGCGCATACAATATATCGACCTGGCGTTTCCTTCACCAACTGAAGCTTAGATGAACGACGTAGACAGTTTAGAGGTCAAGAGTAGGCTTAAGTCGTAATGTGGAAGAGCACTTGGCTTGGTTACGGCAAAGAACGGGATAGGAAATCAATCGATGTAACCATGTTCTGGCTCTCGAAGTTGTATGGAATCGTCGATAATCACGAAGAAACGAATGGCCAGTAATGAATGTAGGCAGAAAACGATCATCAATTCACAATCAAGAATTTCTTTCCATCACCAGCAAGAATTCGTCCGTTTGGTTTTTTTATTAAAACAGAAGTGTCAGATGTTGATTAACTGTTGCTGTGTCAGAAAGAATATATATGCAGCCCACGTCGGCATGATTTAAGGTTTGGGGTCATGCCATCTGCCTTCCATGTATATTGAATTATGACTGATGCCATGAAACTCACAGACTGTGATGGAGCTTTTTGTGAGGTACGCACAGAAAAATCAAGGAAGTTGAACAATCGACACTTTTATTTTATACCAAATATTAGAACCTCGATTTAAGAATCTGATATCGGTAATTAAATATTAAATATTATGATAAAAATGATAACAACAACAACAACAACAATAATGATAACTAATGGTAATAGTAAAAATAATAAAGATAACAGAAATTTATTGCAAAAAGAGCGGCAAAATGTGATAGGTAATAGGTGGGAAAAGAGGATGAAGAGTCGATAAATTATAATAATTATAAGGGATAAAGGAATCGTCAGATGAAGTAAATGACAAAAAAAGGTCATGAGAAGTTTCGGTGACTTGAAACCGAAGTCAAAGTATGGATATGAAAATTGTCTGTTGGCTCTGAAAAGTGTTGATGACTGAAAAGTATCGGGATAAACTTTATTCACCCCATCTCTACTTCTGGATGCAACGACTGAGAAGTATATAGGTCTATACGCGTATTGGGTTTTAAGTAAATTGTCTGAGATTGTTGCCATTCAAATCATTCTTTTTAAACTGAACTAGCAGCAGCTTTAATCGAATGTTTTACAGAACAATGCATGCAGAGGTATTGTTTGCAGCTGATTTTTGTTTGTTGGTGATCAAGGTATATGATAAATGACTGATAGGTCTACACACCAGCGCTTGGATTCTGAGCAGCAGAAGTTCTATTTCCACTCTGATGGTTGAGTTGACGTTGATGACTCCACGAGCGTCAGTGTCGTAATGCGACAGAAGATGCTTGATCAGTTTCTGTTCCATCGTTGAACTCGACGAATTGTCTCGAACCGGTCGCACGTCAACCATATTCCGAGATGTGGAGCCTGAATATGAATCAGAATCAGATACAGTTCTGTATCTGTCACAGAACCGTCTGTTAAAGGACATGTGACTCTATGGAATAAATAATTGCTCTTTTCAAACATTAATTGAATAGCTGTTGCAGGGTGCGTCATGTACGTGCGAGGTTTATGAAGGCGTAAAACAAAGCTGTGGCATGATAGAAAAACCAAGGATCTTGCAAGTCTACGCTTACTGTGTTACAAATGACATGCTTTCAGTGTCCAACAAAATGAAGATTTGCATTCGTTCATCAAGCATAAACCAATGGACGCATGACAAGACTGGAAATGGTGTTCTGAAATGCCAACATTGGTCGCCAACGCTGTTTATCTGTCACCCATATGGAAGACTAAGTCATATTGCGCATACTGCAAGAGACCTATTCCCTGCCCCTCCTGACCTATTCCCTGCCAGCCATGACTCTGTCGGGAAGGCAAACTAATGAATAATGAATTAAATATAGGCTGGAATTCGGTTTATCGTCTTCTATTCGGGTTTGAAAAGTGAGAAAGTGTCAAGGTTTTCATTAGTTGTTTGGCTGAATCTTACATTTCTGGCGAAAGTCCGTCGCTACAAACTGTATTTCTATTTACGTTATTCTAACATGGCTATTCACAACCTGCTGTGGTCTTATCAGATAACTACCATAATGATGATTGTTTAGCTCTGGTTTTCTTGAAGAAACATGACGCCATGCTCGATTGTATAGTGACTTTGATGTTTTCTGTAACCTGGGTGAGCTGGTACTCTAGGGTAATGTTTTCAGTAGATCTCTTTAGGGTATGTTATATGGACATGCGCCCTTTCATTTGGTTATTTGTGGCCATTTCGCGTATTAACGGATCACAATATTAATATGTAGTGCTTGATTATTTAGTAATTAAATGAATTGGTTGTAATTTGGCTGATTTATGGTTGATTTTAATGCTGTATTTTCTCTTCTTTTTTGGTTGGTTTGCTGTCGTTTGTGGCATAATAAAGGTGTTCATACTGAATATTCAGCATTTGCACTTTTGTATTCGATTAGATTTTTTTAAGTAATGCCACATATGCATCGGATTTATTGATTGCGTGTCTCTGCCCAAATGGATCCTCAGAGGACTGACAGTATTTCTGCTAAAGCGCAAACACGAATCTTCAACAGTAATTGACGCATGAACCTCGTATGTCGTGCCTGCCTTTGTCAGTTGCGGCAATTGCCGGTCAATTCGCTTTCATCCAGTGCAGCGCTTGCAGCTGTTGGTCCTGCATTTGTTAGTAATAGAATTGACTACTGCAGTGCCATCTGCATGGACCTCCTTCTCCTGGGGCGCACTGGGCATCTGGAACGCATGCCGCGTTGGTGGCATTTCAAAATTTGATTATGTTTCGCATTATATATGCATCGCATCCCATCGAATATAATATTTCGGTCTGGGCTGGCGATGGCAGTCGGGAACCCTTCTGGCTACTTAAGGGAGCTGTGATTTGGCTGGCTGTAGAAATCTTCAACGTGTAGAATAGAAAATTGATCTTGGCGAATATTGCTTAAATAAATGTGTTAGGTTATCATGCAGGTGCTTGTTATATAAGGCGCAACAAATAAAGCTGTGGAGAGCTAGAAAACAGCAATCATAGTCTGACAGGCACGCCTATGCTGTCTTACATTTACATGCGTTCAGTGCCTAGAACATGGAGATATTGGTCCACTAAGTTTAACTTTATCGGCGAATAACAAAGACCGTAAACGGTGCCCTTAAATACCAACATGACCGCTAATGCTGGTAATCTGTCATTTATGTAGTCGACTAAATCCTACTGTGCATAATTAATATTCAGCATTAGGTCGTATTTGCCGGCTTATGCGGTTAGGTCTTCAAAGTAAGCCTATCGTGCACGCATATATAAGCTATATGCTTCTGGTGTATTGATTGCATGTCTCCGCAAAGTTAATTCCTCAGATGGCTAAGCATGTCTCCACTGAGTGGAAACATGAAAATTTAACAATTGATGTATAGAACAATCTGCACGATGGGTTATGGCTCGACAACAAATTGCCAATTTCACCTGATGCAACGGATTTAGGAACCCAGATGTAAGACTTAGAGGTAGAAGCATTAACGAACGTATTCATGCCATTCACTACGTGCAATATATTCTGCACGTATGTATGTATGTGTATATATGTATATACATAATTATGTATGTATATACGTGTGTGTATGTTGCATGTGTGTGTATGTATACGGCTATAATTCTGTATATATGCATGTATGTATGTACGTGTGTATGCATGTATGTATGTATGTATGTATGTATGTATGTATGTATGTATGTATGTATGTATGTATGTATGTATTTGTAAATGTGTGCATAATTGTGTATGTAGGCATGTATGTGTGTATCCATGTATGTAAATAAGCAAGTATGTATATATGTATGTATGCATGTGTGTATGTATGTATGTATGTATGTATGTATGTATGTATGTATGTATGTATGTATGTATGTATGTATGTATGTGTATATGTGTGCATAATCGTGTATGTATGCATATACGTGCGTATGTATGTTGTATGTATGTGTGTGTCTACGTCTATAATGCTGCATATATGTATGTATTTATGTATGTATGTTTGTATGTATTTATTCATAGCATGTATCAGGGCATTTAATATGGCACATATGAGGTATTCCTTGCATAGGCATTTTTTCGAACGGGCTCCTGCAATAGCGTGAGATTTTTTACAACGATTTAACTTGAAGCGACCACAGATTGCTGCCATGTGCATTATGCCAACGAATCTGCAAAAGTCACTTCATTAGACTAGATATCTTAACCCCTAAATTATGAAACATAGACTGTGGCTTATAGGCTACAGAGTTCTTAATATGATCCCTCAGGCGATTGTTGGAGTGACTAGGGCCAAAAATCTGCCAAAGTTCGCCAGCTAAACTGCGAAAGAACTCACTGTTGGTCCGAAAAACCGGCGCATGTCCGTCACAAATCGGATGCGCTCAGCCGCTTAGTCACTTCGTGTGCTTTGCCGACAGACGCGATGGCTTCAGCTGGCGGAAATTAAGCGGATAAGCGTTTTTTGAAGCCTTTTAGCGAATCAGCTGTATTTGTTTTGCTGACTGACATGCTCTTGACGTTTCGCCAGGGAGGGAATTGTCGGGGGAAGTTGGGAGGGCTCAACCCCCTAGTCTTTCTTAGGACCCCACAGTTAAGTCTTCATTTCACACCCCAGGGGGTCGTTTCCACCCCTTCAGTTGTGCTAGTGTGATTTAGATTTATTTGACTCTGAGGAGACAAAGAGAAGACATTTCCATGGTGTATCATGTATGCATTTTTTTATTTTCTCAACAAAGGAATTGATTTTGATTCGGGTCTGACTTGCAAAATGCTAGCGTTGAAATCAGCTGCTTTCAAATTTCGTTGACATCAGTTTGCAAAATACTGATAATATGTTCAAACCCCCCCCCACACAGTCTTTTTTCTACAATTCCCACACTGCGTTTCGCAACATGTTAGCATACGTAGCAGCCGTTTCCTTCATTACTAGACCTATGGCCATCAACAGCTGACACCACAACACACTGGAACACACGTTCTAAAATCGTACGGCCATACAACAGGACGAATTCTATGAGACAATTACACAGATGTTCCCTATCTTCAAAACATAGTGGGGAAGTGTGTTCCGACCCATGCCGCAAGCAATCAATCATGAAATGGCACAGATGCTAGTTTCCAGTATCTGATAAATGATCAATGAGTGACGGATCACCAGCTCAGTCTCCTGCGTCACAGCAGCCTATTACAGGCCTAATTCGAAGCTGTTTCCCTCTAACAATTATTACCAGCAGTGGACGCATCGTCTATGATCGTCTCAAATATGTCTCCAGCTCGCTACAGACAGTTTTATGGACTCGGGTTTACGATCATCGGCTTAACCGGACCAGACCGCCTATACTACTGACGTCTGTGCCCAGCCCTGTGCCTATAGATCGTTGGATCGTTGACGTTTTACAGCCGAGACTGTGTATGGGGGGGGGGGCAAACGCAACAAACGCTGCCAGCTAGCGGCGGGCAAAGAGACGCGTGGTCAGCCTGCCATTGAGGAGGCCATCGACGTCGTTTTATTTTTATAGGAAACGATCAGAAATGACTCACGGGCGCGCTGAATAAGAACGCGGCCAGTCGGTTGCCATGACGACAAACTCTGTTTCTGTTTCGCGGCTGTGTGTCGTTATCCAGTTGTGGCGATCTGCGGTCGAGGACTGACTGAGATGTGATGGATAAGCGGGTGAGTGGATGAGGAGCAGTGGGTGGATGGGATGATTGGTTGGGTGAGTGATGGGCGAGTGAATGGGATGATTGGGTGGGTGGATGATGGGCGGGTGGAGGGATGATTTTGTGGGTGGATGATGGGCGGGTGAGGGGATGATTGGATGGGTGGATTAGCAGCGGGTGAGTGGATGAGCAGCGGGTGGATGGGATTATTGGATGGGTGGATGATGGATGGGTGGAGGGGATGATTGGGTGGGTGAATGATGGGCGGATGGAGGGGATGATGGGCGTGTGGAAGGGATGATTGGGGGCTAGATGGGATGATTGGGTGAGTGGATTGGATGATAATGTGGATGAAGGAGATGATTGGGTTGATTGATGACGGGCGGATGGATGGGATGATTGGTGAATGGGATGAGAGGTGGGTGGATGGGATGATTAGGCGGGTAGGTGGATGGTTGGTGGTTGGCGAGTAGGTGAGTGGATGGTTGGATGAATGATTGGTTATGGACTTATGGCTGTTGGACGAGTGGGAATACGAATGGTTGGATGGATGGGTAAGTGACTGGGTGGCTGTACGAGTGTACGTTGGTCGGCCAGGTCGGGTAAATCTAAATTGATATGATGTAAATGTACACGTTTTTCTATAGCGACCGTATGGCCTCGACCCTGTTTATTTTGCAATAAAAAAATTGATCGGGTGAGATCCTTCACCACCGTTGCCCGTTTGAATGGGTGTCACTCCATTTAAGTGTATTGACTGTGTTAGCCCGAGATTTAAAGTATCTGAAATAGCTACTATCCGTATGCGATCCGGTATCCGCACTCTCCTGGTGGCGCATAGGGTCATGGGCTCTAACCAATGAAACTAAATGGCTGGTGTAGGTGTGGTCGGGTGGGTGGGTGATTTGGGTGGATTTCGGCAAAGTTTTGCAACCTTTAGACTTCCAATAAGGATGAAGACCAATGTCGCATTAGATAGATGGAAGAACTCGGGGCATACCTATTTTCTTGATCTTAATTAGGTGCAAGACTGCCTGCAAGTCAATTGCAGGTGTCCGTTTGGAGATGGATGCTAATGATGGTTAGGCTGTCTTTTGTGATCATCGGTTAAGGCAAGAAGACCGGCGGCGACCGTGTTCAATTCTCAGCTTCGAATAACACGAATTATAGGATAATTGAGGAGAATGACACGGAAATAACGTCAAAAGAAACCGAAGACAGTAATCTTACTGGAGCACATGGTGATGATCGACAGTTGCTAATGAAGAACACGACAGGCAGACCAACAAATAGATACTAAACAGAGTAGGTGTACGGACGAACAAACGATAGGACGCACTGAAGGACCAACGGACTAATGATTCGCCTATATACATATATAGAGTATTATTAATCATCATTTCTATAGCGCCTGTGTTTAATGCTCAAGGCCTCGACCGATGACGCACTAAAACTCAGACGTTTCATATACTTCGGAAGTCATTTATATCGTGTGTTTTTGCATTTTTGTATTTTTTCTCAGTCTTAGATGAGTGATAAGGATCAATGACCGGCCTTTATTTCAGTGCAGGGTGAGAAAGCCTGGTACTGAATTCGCATTTTTTTTTAATTCAAAGAGCAATTTGATAGTTACTATCAAATTGCTCTTTGAATTAAAAAAAATTCTCACCCTGTGCAGGCCTACTGTAGGCCTGCACAGGGTGAGAATTGTCAGAGGCGTTCAAGCCCCTAGTCTTTCTTAAGACCCCAGTTAAGTCTTCATTGCACACCCCAGGGGGTCGTTTCCAACCCCCAGTTGTGCTGGTGTAATTATATTGTGCATATATTTTGGCATTTTCCTTCACAAATCACTTTGTGGGTTACTAACAAAGTACTGCTCTGGTTTATTTTGAGATTTGTGACCGTGTGAATTGTATACTAATAAATTTGGTGATGTAATAATCACTTTAAGGAGTTTAAGCTTTCTATTGCATTTTTAAATTTTCTCAGTTTGCACAATAGGGATAAATTTTCAACTCCACATGGATCAAACTCATCAAAGGCCCCCCCCCAGTTTTTTCTACAATTGTCACACTGGGCCTGCATTTAATCTGAAACAAAACAAATCGGAACGGATCGAAAGGGCTTTTGAAAAGTATCCGCAGCTCGAGGGAGCTACATGTATGCATGATGAGGATATACATAAAGAGACAAGTTGAATGCAGATGCATTCGATTGTTTCATATATTGTAGTTCCTGTTTGACAATGCTGTTCCCGCCTTCTTTATCCATGCTTTGGACTGACACCACTGAAAAACAGCAGTTTAGTAATTTGTCCAATTGCTCTCCGCGCCTTCTTGTCTGTGCAAGTGTAGCATAAACTGTCATATACACAAGGCCATTCGTGGCAGACTACGACTGGATGTTTAAATCAATGTTTACTTTTATGCGTGAGTAGCGCGACACAGCATCATAATAGTCAACGTCGAAATAACACTTGTAGTTATTAAAAATCACTTTCAAAAGCAGATCGTTTTCGATCATGAGTAGTCAACGTTGATAATATTTGCGTTAACGCTAAGTCAAATTAGAACGGGAAATATTGATTTCCGTTAAGTAGGCTATATATAGCCTAACTATAGGCTTACAGATAGCTGAAATTATTTTAAGAACGAAAACTGAAAGAACTGAAATTGAGGACATCTGAACTGAAATAGAAGTGAAATGAAAACTATTTCCGGAAGTAAAATAGCAACAATGGTGCAGTGAAAAAGTACAATATCTGTCACAAAGCCTCGGTAACGTTATTCCAACGCCTCCAAAGACGCTGACGTTGTGGCATGAGCCGCTAGTGCCCTCTGGGAGTTGACAGATGGTAACTGGAGGCGTACGGGTGTCCTGTGCATAAAAACACTACCTATGGAAATGGATTAGTCACGTGATCAAGATGAGACCGAGGACAGACGACGCTCGGTCGCGGACAGAGCAAGGCTTACTCTCCAGTGCTTTGCTCCAAATTTGAAGTTTCTTGTGTAGACGTTTTTGTTTCATTCTTATTAGGGCCTCCATTCAAGACAGCAACGTTCGATGGAAAAGAAAGCGATTCAGTCTAAAAGCTGAAACTTTTAATGAAAATGATCATGAAAAGTGGCAGCTTTTAAAGGACTGGATCGCTTTCTTTTCCATCGAACGTTGCTGTCTTGTTTGGAGGACGTGGTTATAGGCGTATGCTATTTTTCTTCAAGCCGGTCTAATGATATATTTGTTCAAAATTTTTATTTCTCTGGCTGATTTTAATGTGCGAAAATAACATCTACGATATCTTTTTGACGAAGTTTAATAGAGTAGGCCTATATTAGAGTTCTATTTTGTTTTTTACACATAGGCTACCATGTATTCTGTCCAAGTTTTAACACTGAGCATAGTTCTGTCTGTCTGTCTGTCTGTCTGTCTGTCTGTCTGTCTGTCTGTCTGTCTGTCTGTCTGTCTGTGTCTGTTAAAATTAACGAGGTAGATTTATTGACAATGCCAGTTATAGGCTCTGTCGACATAGTGGCTTGAAATTGAAATTCCTTCTGTCTGTCTGCAAGCATTTATTTCTTAATGGTCTGCAATATAAGTAAGTAAGTAAGTAAGTGAGTATATTGTTTATTTTAACCAGTTGACAAAACGCACTCTGGTGTACATTGCATGTAAATGTAAATTAGTAGTTTGCAACTTACAATTTCCGGTTTAATCTAGATACAACATCCTAACCAAAAAGTCTTTCTCATTAAGCTATCAGCTTTGGTTAATATCTGATCGTGTGCTGTTGGCCGAAGGGTATATACGGTTTTCTTTCTTAGAGGTAATAATCCACGCAATAAATGTCCTCGACAGACCAAGACATCGGAAAAAGCCGGGTATCTGCTTGCTTACATAATTGCTCATATGTCGGATTGTCGCTGGGAGGTATCTCAGAGGAATCGGTTTATTTATACCGATTGTAGCTTATTCCTATTCTCCTGACTTGCAAAACACCACCACGCCGGTGCCGCGTTTACTAATCGCGCCGCCGTTGTGGTTCGTACCACATTAATTATAGAGTTTTACCACATATAGGCCATGAACTGATATGCTGTGCAAAGCATTAGAGATTGTCTTGCCTTAATGCATAATCTGCCAATATGTTGCTCAAAACTAAGGATCTCAGTTAGCAGAACTCCTAGAACGTTTAGGTTTCCCACTCTTTTTGCACCCGAGATAGCTGCAGGCAACTCAAACCGCCCTCTCGCCCTTCTTATTATTTCGTAAGTCTCATTGTGATTTAATTTAAGGTCACAACTGTCTGCCCATGTTGCTACGTGTTCTAGATCCATTTTCAATTTAATAAATCTTCAGTTGATGCAGGTATAACGAGGTACTATCGTCCGCATAGGCCTATTTCAGGATCCTGTTTCCAGGATAGGCTGTTTTGAGGTGTGAAATTGTTGTTGAGCCACTAAAAACCTTGTTATGTTATGTTATGTTATGTTAAAGTCGACCAGGCCTAATCAAGATCCCTGTACAATGCTAGTAGCATTTATTTTAACAGAGGTTGATACGCAGCCTTTGAATTTAGTTACGTGTTCTCATTATGGACGGAACTAAAATTTTATTTTTAAAATATTAAAACTTATTAAATACGACAATACACAAGCGAAGAGTTAAAGTAATCAGCAATTTATTTAAATATCTATGGCTTGTCAATAAATCTACCTTATTCACAACAGGGAGATAACATTTCAGCCACTATGTTGACATAAAACCGGCATTGTCGTTAAATCTACCTCATTTACCATTGGTTTTATTATTTGCGTTGTTAACAGAACATCATAAATTCCGAGTCAAGCTTCTATTTGCACGGAGGCTGAACCGAACAGGAGATAGTGCAAAATTGAATGAAACCATTAAAGCGTACACCGTCAGTGCTTACCGGCAAGACTAGTCACTTTCAAAGCTATGGAAAGGCATCAGACCAGTAACTTCCGCTGGCTGGAGCGTCGAGTGATTGAGAGCAGCCCTGGATCCATTTACTATAGGGCTAAAGGGTTGGAAATGCCATCGCTGGAACCTGTCTTTCACGGCCTGCTGAGTGTGACTTACTGCTTTTACGCCCTAGTTACAGCCCTCATTGTTATTCCTACAATTGCGTCAGCTACTTTCGGGCCACCGCGTGCATTGGTAAACATATTATTAATGCGTAAGTGAATTCGTTAATACGGCAGAGCATTTATAATTGTAATTGCATGCTTAAATGTAACACAAGGCCTACTTCCATCGCGACGGTAGTCAATGCACAAAACGTCGACCAAAATTAAGCCGTAATCAGGTCAATATCCATAGGATTTGAGCTATTATTTTGTATATCGCAGGATTCCTTAATTCCGTCTTCTATATGATATCATGCTGCTGGAATCCAATGCCGTTTACCTCCTAGCATGTATGTATGTATGTATGTATGCATGTATGTATGTATGTATGTATGTATGTATGTATGTATGTATGTATGTATGTATGTATGCTTGTACGTATGTATGTATGTATGTATGTATGTATGTATGTATGTATGTATGTATGTATGCTTGTATGTATGTATGTATGTATGTATGTATGTATGTATGCATGTATGTATGTATGTATGTATGTATGTATGTATGTATGCTTGTATGTATGTATGTATGTATGTATGTATGTATGTATGCTTGTATGTATGTATGTATGTATGTATGTATGTATGTATGTATGTATGTATGTATGCTTGTATGTATGTATGTATGTATGTATGTATGTATGTATGTATGTATGTATGTATGTATGTATGTATGTATGTAGATATGTATGTATGTATGTATGTATCAAGACACTTACATAGTGCATTTAAGTATATCACAGAGATACTGCACCAATGACTCTAAACGAGATCTAAATAAGTGAGTTTGAAGACAACTTGAAACTGTTTGCTGAACAGAGTTAAATACAACAACATGTTAGTGCAAAAGACGACTCTTCCAGATTATATATCCAAGACACGATGGGGCGCGATGGGCTCGAGTAGACGTTCGAAGCACGGTGCCTGCATATCTCAACGAGAAGCAGAGATGAGGGCATAGTGAGCCATTGAATTAATTTATGCAATGTAGCGTGTACTGAGGAGTGGTCTCAGATTCAACCTCTCCAAGACCAATCACGTATTTTCCAAGTGACAATTGTGGTGCCATCGATCGGTTGGCTATTCATCCGGTAGAGACCCTTAGCTTTCTTCGTACAATAAGCACATCGGCTGTCTACAGTGAACGCTGGAAATAAGGTTTCTCTAACGACATCGTTGCGGATTGAAGACCCAATGAAAAGTGTGTTAAGCAGTGTTCCTCCGCCACCATTACCTCCTCCTCTTTCTCCTCCTTCTCCTCATCATCTTCGTCATCATTGCCGTCTTCTTCGGTTCTCGTTGTCATTATCATAATCGCCATCATCAGCATTGTGATCATCATAATTTCACCACCACCACCATCATCACCACCATCACCACCATCATCATCATTTCATTGGACTAATATATGTAAAGTAGCATAGCCTACTGAGGGGTGTCATCATCGTCATTAGCTTCGTCACCAGCATCGATGTCTTCAGCATCATGATCATCGGGATAATCTCATCATTATGATCATGATCATCCGTAGTATTCACGGTGTTTTCGAAATAATGGACAAAGCCGTCCTATATCTGGTCGCAAACTATAGGTCTTTAATCGGACTAAATCAGCCGATCTAGCGTATTAAAGAGGATCATCTCTTAGAGGCGAATATGATTAAAACAACTGCAACGATAGCAGAATGCTCA
Organism: Allolobophora icterica; assembly: GCA_963556255.1. Lineage (NCBI taxonomy): Eukaryota > Metazoa > Annelida > Clitellata > Crassiclitellata > Lumbricidae > Allolobophora > Allolobophora icterica. The sequence goes on from OY744606.1 coordinate 65,596,983, forward strand.
CAAGGAAACAGTCGAGTGCGATCAAAAGTCGAACAAAAGATGCCAAAGTTGGCATTTCGCGATGCCTTTAGGTGAGGCCGAACAGTTAAGATTGTCTCACGATGGCTGGAAAATCCTGAAAGAATTGCGTTTGCCTGATGTGAAAAAAACTGTAAACTGCCGATCAGTCAAAAGCTGATGGTAATTTTACCCGCGTTTGTAGTTTGCGATTAAAGCGTCCGGTCACTGTGCTATAGAAGTACGGTCTTGAGACCCGTTTTACTCATTTAGCTTTAGCGATACAGCATGGTCTGTAGCGTAGAAATGCCAAGACGAAGATTTTGCTTGTCAGTAAAATAATTTACTTTACCAATGAATGCTCAATTTCCGGAGAGAGCTGAATTTCCAAGACGTGTTCAATCAATCAATCAATCAATTTTCGTTTAATCAAAGCATCAAGCTGACAACAACGCAACTTGTTACACAGGAATAATTAGTAGGAGGATATATCTAGAAATCTAGGGTTGGCCTATTGGTGAATGTTTAAGCTTTGGTTTGATTCTTATTATTAGTGGAGAGTCTATAGTTTATTATTGAAAGGTTATTCGGTCAATACAAATCCTTAAACAGTACTCGAGGGATAAAATTTCGATCATCTTTTTCAGGGAGTAAGAAATCATGGGGTCTTGGGCGAAGTTCGTACCGGCCTGGACCACGATGCGGGGGAAAAAGTTTATGTAAAACATGGTTTTCATTAGTTTGTACAGATGTAAACAGACGTTCGTCTGCCTTTTCAGCCAAATCAGCAGCTGTCCGTGTGTCAGACTTTAAGAAACCTCTTCGTTTCATTTTTCCTAGCAATTTCTCGATTCTGTCTCTTTCTTCAGCATTAGTATATCCCCACCAAGCAGATGAGGCATACATGAGTTTTGCTAGGGTAGTCATTTTAGCGACTTGTTGCAAAGCCTTAGGAGAAAGACCATGGGATCTGAGGACGCCAAGTGCATACATTGAGGAAGAGCATGCAGATAATACGGTATATACATGTTAGACTGTAAAAGAGTGTTAGACTGGTAAAGAGTGCCGCGCGATCAGAGAATGACAGATACTGAAGAAGAAGAACAAACGTAAAGAAACTCCATAAGGCAAATATAATGTAACACGTTACATTGAAACGTCTTTCAGAAGGTTGGGTTTTAAACACTGGGATGTGCTTCTGAGATTTGAAGCACCAGTATTTTACGTAACAACGTATATCAAACTATTCAAACAATATCTACACGACTTGACACGTATAGTAAATTTTGCATTTAGTCGAAAGACAAACACGTTAGCAACCTGTCACCGCACACTTGACACTTGACTATTTGGTAACCAAACTTTTACAGTTAAAGCAGAAACATGAATTATTATTATATTCCAAAGTTTGGCTACACAGGAGGCCCAAAAGGGGTCAAATGACCCCGCTACAAGGGCCACCTGGGTAGTAGTACAGTAAGTGGAAAGCAGTCAATCATCCATCATTCTTAACTCAGTACTTAATTAAAGCCTGTAAGTATAATTATCGTTGAACAATGTTTTCACTGTTCGTAACAAGAACTTAACTAAAGCCAAGATAACATAACCTGTGATCAATCATGTGAACATTTATAATAATTCCGTGGAATTATTATAAATGTTTCACACAGACTGAAACTATACAGTCATCACAAATGCCCAAGTCTTCATTTGTTAGCAGTCAACGGGATATGACACATGAACTGACTGAGGTGGGGCAGTGTGTATGACCATACGAATCGCTCATTTCCTGTAGTAAAGCAACTCAGAGGCAAATGCCCGTGGTTGACAGATCTTCGATTCCAATTGACGTGTTAGAACACTAAGTACAAACAGTAGCCCGACAACAGAAAATCCTTCCTTGCCGGTCGCATACACTCAACAGTTAACTTCGAGTTCCATGAGACTCGTGATCAGGTTTCGAATCCTGGACGGAGTCGGTCACAATCCACCGCGCGATGCCAGCGCAAGATTAGGTTAGATGTTTTCATGATCGATGACGTTGTTTGCTGCAGGGAAACAGAACCATCTTGTTGAGAAAAAGATCAGCGAACAAATCCTACATGGATGCTGACGAACGATGCTCTAAGCCTTATCCGACCCCAGACTAGACAACCAATTCGTCTTCTCCCTAATTCCGAGCACTAAGCCTCACGTGCCAAGATCTCTGACTCGACTGGACACTGGACAGATGAGAAAAATTAAAAGTTACGACAGACCCACGAATATACATAGGGCCTACATTAACACATACATACTTACATACATAGATACATACAGACATACATACAGACATGCATATATGCATACATATATATACATACACACATCCAATGGTCATCCATACATACAATCATACATACTACATACATGAATACATACATACATACATGCATACATACATATTATGTACGTACATGCATACATACACACCTACATACATACATACATACATACATACATACATCTCATTTCTTGTAACTTCTATGTTTGAAATCCCATTTTCCATACATGCTGAAGGAGTGGAGAGTTTATTACTGTTGCTCTCGATCTGTTCTGGAGATAGACGTGACACACGCTATCTTTGTCATCGACACTTCGTCTTTGTTCACCGTCATAAATGCCATTGCCTTCAGCGCCATCTTTCTCAACGCTGCAGTGGATGAGATCTGACTCTCCAGAGATGCATCTTCTAAGCCTTGTCTATCTTTGTACCTATATATCGGGTAAACATCAGCATCGACAGGAAGCGGAGATAGACGAGAGAACTCATTCATGTGGCAAAGCCTCCCTGTAGACGTAGGCTGTAAGTTTTGTGTTCAATTGATCTTTAAATTGCATCTTCCTAGTGTCAGAAGTAAGTGCGGTTGAGTCAGTTAAGTTCAAACACGTTTGTCAACAGAATTTTTCTTTATCCCAGGAAACGAACCCCTAACAGACTTCGCAATTCATGAGTGGCTATTTCCTCTTCTGATTAATAAAAAGCCTTTAACTTTGCCACACAAGATGGCGCTGTTGTCCCGCCGATGCCCGCAACAATCACTCCCTGGAAGTCCTCCCCCTCCGGAGAACCTATTTCGGAAGAGTGCGGGGGATCGAGACTCTGTTTTCTGGGAAAGACTTTATAACGTGGCGCAGCATAGGATTTTCGCCGTGATTGGTCCATTATTCTGGAATATGTTGCCTAACAACCTATGAATAACATGAGCTCTTTGTCCTTTATTAGCCTCTTTGAAAGCCATTCCACTTCGATCGTGGCTTTGCGTTGTCAGGTCAACAGAGCCTCTGAGCAGTTTCTTTTAAAGAGGAGCTGCATAAATGCGTGATTACAATCCAAATTACATTTTCTGTTGTGTGTTGTTGTTGTTGTTGTTGTTGTTGTTGTTGTTGTTGTTGTTGTTGTTGTTGTTAATGCGACAGATAGTCGCGGCACTGAATTTAGATCAAGAATCGCAGTGTCATCGTTAACGCTACTATTATCGTTACTAAAAAATATCATTAACTATAACGAAAATAACACTAACAAAAATTCTTCGTTATTTTCGTTACAAAAAATAAAAAGTGCAATATCGACAATCATGAGAACGGAAAATGCTCTACAACTAATTGCCTATGTTCACTTCGGATGTCGGCGAATTTGGAGCGTCGTGTAGGCTATTCATGAAGCTGAATGCACCGATTCTAAAAGCCTTTCGAAGCTCAAAGCAAATTGTATAACGCGTCTGAATGTGCACAGCTGCTGCGTCTGTAGGCAGTTTCGAATAGCCCTATTGTAACTTAGTACTAACTAAATTAAAAATCCAGTAGCCAGTGATGGGCAATAGTTAAATAAAAAGTTGCTAACTTTTAGTTTAACTAAAAAAATTGAGTTAAGGATGAAGTTTAACTAAAAAAAATTAGTTTAGTTAAAACAATAGTTTAACTAAATTTTTTTAGTTGCTAACTAAACAGTTTAACTAAAAAATCAGCAATATGCAACTATTTTTCCACAATGAACATGTCAATAAAAAAACATTTTAACACTGCATGGTGTTAGCATTAACAGCCTGTGTTTTCAAATTCATACACTGCTTACAGTACGCCTGTAACTGTATGCCAGAACAGTACACATTGCATAGTTTAAAGGTGAAATTGTCATTGATGCTCTGCATTATTACAGTTCACTTAACCTCTGTTATTGACAACTTATTGTGAAAATGTTTGTCGTAAAAAGTTGGAAAAAAGTTGGAAAAAGTTTAACTACTTTTTTTAGTTTAGTTAACTAATTTCCAATATCAGTTGCCAACTTTAGTTAAACTATTTTATTTTAGTTGGAAAATAGTTTTAGTTTAACTAAAAAAAATTAGTTTAGTGCCCATCACTGCCAGTAGCTACAGCCTAACTATAACCATATCTTTAAAATAATACAAAATATAACAACATCTATAACTAAAATGAAAAATCATTAACTATAACGGTAACTGTAATTAAAATAAAATCTGTAAGGAGAATCACATTGAAGAATCGTTGATATGAGGTTAATAAAACAATAAAGTCGTCGTATCGATTAGCGCAATCGTCACCTAGCCAATCACCTATTATGATTGGCTACGAAGATCGATACTGACAACAATAACATGATTTATGACTACAATGAGAGTGATTTAGATTATGACGGCGACGACAACGACGATGATGATTACAACGACGACGACGACGTCGACGATGATGATGACGATGATTACGACGATGACGATGATGATGATGATGTTGCTGATAATGATCATGATCATCATGATCATGATGGTCATGGTGATGCTGATGATCATGATTATGATGATAATGATTATGACGACGACGATAATGATAATAGCGATGACGACGACGATCATCAGACATAGTTGTCATGTTTTTGTCGCTGCAGCTGTTTGTCGCTGCAGCTGTTCATCGCACTTACCGTGAATGAGGTCAATCATATCGAACAATAGCACGAGTAGCATAGGTTGCATAGTTCCAAAGCACCTTAATCCACAACGACAACAGCAGCAACAGCAGCAGCAGCAACGACAGCTATTCAGCATCTTTCTCCTTGCATTGCATATTCCATGTCTGGCACGATCATCCGCTGCTGCTTCCAGGCAAACCTAAACAACGTCTGTTGAGCGACACGTGGATGGAGCAGCATTTAGAGCAGCAGCAGCAGTAGCATCAGCAGCCGGTGGTGATGTAGATGCATCCCCAGTGTGTTGCGGCAGCAGCGGTTGATGTAGATAGATCAGCCGGCGATTGGTCGAGGTGGGTGGTGGACCGATTGTGGATGAGTTGATATTTGTCAAGTGTGATAGACGCTGAGGACGACCGGAAGTTAGCATTAGCATCTGCGCCTGCAGCAGCAACTGCACGTGTGCTATACAGCGCCTGCATCCTTCGACCCTGCTTGAGCTGCTGAGCAGTGAGCATGCATGCTGAGATTAACCTCCTGAATATGTCATTTTATCCATCGCCTCAGTTAATACCGCGTTGATGAAAACAACCACCCATACATATATAACGCATTACATACATTGTCTTTTAGTATGTAATGGCCTCTAATGTTTTACATTCAAAGTAATAAATCCCATTCAATTAAAAGGTTTATTATCGTTGTAACCACATTATGCCATTGCTCAATAGAATTATATATTCTAGTTCTTAACCACGGTGGACCATGGTTTATGTATAGCTCTGAAGGGTTGTAATGTATTGAAAATTATAATTAATTTATGTGGCGCCATTCCAGTAGACTACCCTAACAGAGCGACGTCCAGTCGTTGATGGAAAACGATCGATTATAGGATAAAAGCTGCATCTCCGTAGATCAGGAAGCAATTTGGATATATATAATGTTACATACATACAACATATATATATATATTATTTATCGCATGTATATGTTTTATATATATATATATATATATATATATATATATATATTTCAGATGTGCACACATATTAACACAATGCACTCAATGCGAACGTATATTTAAATGCACAGACGACATTTTATCTGCACGATGCGACCCGATATTCAGTGGCTTGGTAGGCAACCTGGACTGTTGTTCAACTACGTTTCTGCCTATCAAGCTAATATATCAGGTGATAAGAATTATGATATATAGCCCATAGATGCATGTTGCCACTCAACACTCAATCCATATTACCCTCAGAACTTCCCATTTGAAAATAGTGGGCAGTTTGAAAATCGATGGCGCTGTATTGAGTAGGCGAGCGATGCGCGGTCGACCTCGCGAGCATTTGTGTAGGCCTACTGCGTATTTTGTGTATCGTATTAGTATAGTCAGTCTTGTTGTCAAGACCTTAAACCTCAAGACCAAGACCAAGACCAAGACCTTGAACCTCAAGACCAAGACCAAGACCAAGACCTTGAACCTCAAGACCAAGACCAAGACCAAGACCTTGAACCTCAAGACCAAGACCGAGACCAAGACCCCAAAAAATCACAGTCGTATCCAGACTTCTATTCCTTAGTAAAAATTGTCCAGTCGGACTACTCGTTATTTTAATGAAAACATGAGTTTTTCTTTTATTCAAGCAAAACAACTCTAAATGGAGACTGCAGAGAATTCCGAATTCGTATTTACAAAAGTCCTTCATGCGAAATGTTATTCCAAATGCCTGTTGAAGTTTATAAAAACCAATTTGCTCAGAATTTTCTGACCAAGACGTGACCTGTGGAGCCTCATAAATATTCTGCCATGTGAAAAAAACACGGTCTACAAGTGCTGAAATCGCTAGCACACAAAGCAGCTTTTCAAGAACCGGATGTAAATGTACAAATTAATCATGAGTCTGTTTTTAAATCGTTCCATGGTAAATAACCGGAAGTCAAAATAATTGTCCAAAACAACAGTGAAGCCTCATTTACACCGTGTAAATACTAAAGCAATAACTGCATGAGTAATTGTTGGATAAATTTTTAAAATTCTTGCCGTTTGTTGAAATTAATGACTTTTCATATTGACAAAAGTCTTGGTCTTGGTCTTGCAAAACCAAGACCAAGACTTTGAACCTCAAGACCAAGACCAAGACCAAGACCTTGAACCTCAAGACCAAGACCAAGACCAAGACTTTTAAAAACCAACTCGAGTGCACTCGAGACCAAGACCTTGGTCTCGAGGACAACAAGACTGAGTATAGTTGCATATAGTAGGCCTACTCATCTGATAGGCCTACCTCAATTCAGTTCCGTTATCCGTCCCACAACATAGTTGTAATAAGTTTTAGCATCATGGAACGCATTCACCGCCCGCTGAAAGTAATAAATTTCAGTAATGTAAGTTATGTAAATAAAATAATGACCTGGCTCCAGGTTCGTCTATCGTCTTTCAGTCAAACTCAAACTCATCGAACGACGGCCGATGGTGCGACGCCTTCGGCTAGGCTAGCGATTTACCGCTCGCGAGGACCTTTGCTGGGCAGACAGAAAGGGCTTTCATCGCTGAACACCATCTCCCACATCTCACAACTCCAGCTTGCGTACCGCACGCCCACTGGATTCGCTTGTGCCTCTGGGCGTCAGTGAAGTAGGATGCCTGCACATCGTCGATGTGAACGCGACCAAGTACATAGGCATATTGCAGAAGTGTGTGGTACTATTAGCACAGCAGCTGCTCCAGGATCAATTCTTGTTTTGAGGATGACAATGCTCCATGCCATCTAGCCAAACTGGTTGCCAGCTGGAAGTGCACGAAGAACATCAGGACGCTGGACTTCCCCCCCCCCAACTCCCGGATCTGAATCCGATTGAGGATTTTTGGCATAAAGTAGCCATGGAAATATCCAAGAGACATCTGACCACCAAGCGCGAGCTGAGTGAGTCGCTCATCGCCGTCTGTAACCCTGTAGTCACCTCCGACCACTTCGTCAAGCTGGTATACCGTATACTCAATGTTGACACGCTGCAGACATGTGGTGAAGAACAAGGTCTGACCCATAAAATACTGATCCATCACTGACACATAAAACGGCCTTTCCAAGGCCAGTACATGATATAGAAGGCGTAACATCATAGATGTTCGTTATTTCATGTCAACACATTGCACCATGCACAGCTAATCTCGATTCAACTCTGAGGCAAAATCCGTCATTTCTATGGTTTCTATAGGAGGTTCATGTTATCGCGCCACAACCAGTGCCGGATTAACTTTTTAGAGGCCTGGCGCAAACAATGCAACAAAACTAAAGTAGGCCCTCTATCCAATCAAATTATCAAAAAAATGGGGAAAAAATTAATTATATAGAAAAACATACTTTAATAATTTATGAACACAAAATGAAGCTGTGATAGGATCATAGGAGATTTTTTAATTTTACTTGTTACAGTTCAACTGTTCAAAAATGTTCGTCGAGTTTAAAAGTCTTTCCTTCGCGCTTTTAAAGTAGAGAAAGAATCAATGATATCTTGAAAGTCAAGATCTGTCAAGATTTCCGACTCAATGTTCAAAAGAGTTAAATTTGCCAATCTGTCCTGGCCCATTGTTGACCTCAAAGTCTTTGAGTCAAAGATGATTTTATGCGTTTTAAATGACTGAATGATCTTTCTCCACTGCAGTTACTTACAGGCAAAGTTAAGTAAATACGTAGTGCAATACAAACATTTGGAAAGCCGTCTTTCAGATTATAGCGGTACATTATATTCAGCATCTTTTGTGGAGTAACTGCTGTACCTGTTTCTGTCGATGGAAGTTGTTTTAAAAAAGAGCGCCATTGTATCCATTCGTTGAAAAGTTCGTTATTTACATCAGCTGTATAAAATTCTACAAATGAATTTATTGACTCTGTTGTCTCAGTGCTGTTGCTATCATCACGATATAAAAACGAACAACGTCGATCAATTTCTGAATAGGCTTGTATTCTTTGGCTCAAATCAGCGACGATGGCATCAATTATGACATAAAATGTGTCAATTTTAAACTTGTCCTTGCCTGTCAAAACAACAGCTGGTTCATCACTGTCATCAGCTTTACGTTTAGGGCGGCGTGCTCGTTTTTCTTCAAAGTCTTTAGTTTTACTGCAGAAATTATTGGCTTGGTCATTGTATTGCTCAAAATTATGTCTCTGCGAAGTTAGAAATTCCAACAGTGACTTTAAGAGAGCTACAGCTGTGCCAAGATCTATTGTTTCTGACTGAAGAAGTTTAGATGTTTCATTTATTCGCTCTAGTATGGTGCTCCAAAAAGATGTTAAGAAGGCAGTTTCACGTTTTACCAATTTTTTAACCAAATTTACAGCATCTGTTCTAGTTACGTCATACGTCATCATTACAGTACACAATTAATTAGAACGTCATCATTATAGTAGTAGTACTGTAGAAGGCCTGTTTTTATAATGCCACCAAATTTTATATGCAATGCTTGTTTTAGAAATTAAACATTTTAAATAAGCCGGACTGTGACTTATATAAACAAATTCGATCGGATAATCGGATTTCTCAATGTTTTTTTAAATTTTTACCCCCGAAAGAAGGCCTGGCGCAAGTGCGCCAGTTGCGCCATAGTTAATCTGGCACTGGCCACAACCAATGTGAAACTAAGAGTCACCCATCTTTAGATGCTGATTTTCAAAGCTAAATACAACCCCTAGAACACTAAATAAAATTTATTGTACTACCTCTAAGGCTGAATAGAGATGAAAGCACTGGAAGTTGAAAATCGGCAACAAATTTTGGTCATGTAAAACTTATGCACACCACTGTATATATATACATATATATATGTATAAATACACTGTATATGTATATATATATATATACAGTATATATATTGTAACTTCTTTGTGACTCCGGCTAAAACTCCATCGTCTATATGCGAGGCAGGCAATCGCCTACAGATATAACGCACATAAACTGAAGGCATAAACAAATATAATTAGAAGCGACGTGTTTATGTGTTCACTCAGTCATGTTTATTTACAGTGAGCGTGATAAAAGAGTTGACGAAGAGTCATGAAGTAAGCTCTCCCATTATATATATAACTGTCAAGCATGTTATGAGCTATAGCTTGATATTCTAAGTATACGGCATATACGCTATTGCTTCGCGGTCTTTTATTAAGCGCAATCAACTGACTGCATTCGTCTGTGTAATGGCTTCGCATTAAGTCGTTCGGGGGATATTACGATGCCCATCTTAGTCGAATGTCACCATAAGCGACAGCAATCAGTGATCGAATATGGCCAGCATATGGAAACAGAAGTAAGGATTTATTATCCAATCGGATGCACGAAGCAAAATTTAGGCCTTCTATATAGCTTCATACCTCTGCCTATAGATAGGCGACACACACCAAGTTTAAACTTTCTAGATTCAAGGCATCTCTTGTAGCATACAAATAGTTGTAGACTATATAGGTTTGTGGGGTGTGGTGGCTCAGTGGTAAGTTCGGCGCCTTGTGACCGGAGGGTTGCTGGTTCGAATCCCACTCTAGCCGCTGCGTACTGACCTTGGGCAAGTCCTTCACTCGCGATTGCTCGTGGCATTTCGGCGTGAACACTCCGACACAGTATACCAATGCTGTAGTCGGGAGCGCCTCTGAGTAGTAGTTGACTTCGAGAGGCGCTATAGAAATATCCGGAATAAATAAATAAAATAGTCTATACTCATCCTACTAGGACCCTATAGGTCTAATTTATGCCTGTCTACATCTGACTATGTTAGTTCGTTTGCCAGTGTCTATATGGCATTAGGCTATGTGTATGTTGCTCTGTTTGTTTCAGTATCTATGCCTATCTGTTTTACCGTGTGTCTGTCTCTGTATCCGTTGTTCTGCGCGTCTGCTTTCCAATATGTCTACTAAGGCATCTGTATACGTCTCTGTGGCGTTGCTAATACGATCGGCCGAGATTTAATGGACTGCTTGGATTATCCGTAGACGATATATTACGGCAGAGAATCCTATGATTATGCTGCTGCAGTGCTACGTCTGCATCAGAGCGGCGCACTGACGTAGGCCTCTACTTACTGCTTTGCATCTATATAGGATGAAGGCGTATCGCATGATTGCTGTTTCGACCGATCATAAGCAGCTGCTTAATCCGGCCACTGATGAGACGATCGCTGATGTCATTATACGCACTGCAGACTCACCGACCGACAGACCAACCAACTCATCGGTAGATAGACCGGATACAGATTCCAACGGATACACACCGACAGATACAGACAGACAGACAGGTCATAGACAGGTCCATGACGATTGAATGATATGCCGAGGAGTTTAGAAACGCAACTCTGATTGCTACGGCTGCCTGGCTCATCGATCATCATCATCATCATCATCATCATCACCATCATCATAGTCATATTCATATTCATGTTCATCATCATCATCATCATCATCATCATCATCATCATCATCATCATCATCATCATCATCATCATCATCATCATCGTCATCATCATCATCATCGTCATCGAACGAGTTCATCATACGAGAAAGTTCTATGATACGCTGCTCCTCCCTATCCATCATGTTTCTTTACCCGTCAAATGCATATAAGCCGTATGATCTTTTATATCGTCCAGTAGGGATCTAACAACTAACACTCATCTTTCCCTTGAGATGTTGCTTTACGATCTCCTGTTCTTCAGATTCTTCACAGTTTAAATCTTAATCTGTCGCTTTTTTGCAACCATCACGGCCAATGCCAGATGTAGGCCTAATTTTGTTTTTCGTTCATTGGCTTTGGCGTGCGGACATCCGCAAAGTGGAGGGGTAAAGTCAAATGAGGACAGCTGCGGAGGGAAGGTTCAAAGTAGGTCATATTTTGCGGACGTCCTTTATGGATGATCCCTTTGAACTAATTTACTCCATCCTCTGCCTTTCCTTCGCAGCCGTTCATTCCCTTAAAACTCATCGCTTTCCAGTTCAGCCTTCAATGATGCATTACATGCCTCGACATTTACAAAGCATTAACTAGGGCCTCTCAAATGTGTTTTGGTGTACACGGATATAAGACATATTAAAGGCATTGAAAAGAAACCAACGATTTAGGTCTAAGGTAGAGCCACAGGGAAGTTATATTACAATGCGACACGGAATGGTAGGCCTATGTATTTACAGTGCAAAGAACCAAACCTATATTTTAAGATACTAAATTTTAAAAAGCGCCGCATTAGTAATTTAATTCGCCTTACTCCGCATATTATTTTCAAAATCATAATATACGCTAATATATATTAGTTAAAGAACTGGCATGATGAAGTAAATGGATTGTCTCACGTGCACGATGGAATAGATATACATGTATAATGGCGGCGTGATGATCTACATATATAGCTATGATGACGACGATGATGACGACGATGATGATAATGATGGTGATGATGACGACGGTGATAATGACGACAATAATGACGATCATGATGACGATGGTGATGATGACGACGATGATAACTTAGGATGAACATGAACATGATGAACGGTATGTCGTTGTATAGACTGCCCGCAATTGTTTGCAATGATTGTTCGGAAGTGAATAGGCTTGAGTTCGTGTTCGCACTGAATGCAATTCGGCGATAGATTTCCTGCAGAATTCGTCTCATCATTTGCTCAGTGTTCATCGACAGTCGCTCTTATAATCAGTTTTCCAGACACGATTGTTTAATCCCGTCTGCAGTCTATGCAGTCGCAGAGGCTGCTGATGGAATTGTTTGAAATCTAAGTGATCCATTTCCCGTCTACGTAGATCCTCTTCCTTCTCCGCTGAGCTTATCTTCTCCATCACCTTCGCCTCTTCCGTCGCTGGCTACAAAATCCATTTCGACATGAAGAACGGCCTGACATCGATGCCTGGAAATCCTACACACATCGACGCCACACCCCATCGCGCAAACATACACACAGACAGACAGACAGACAGATACAGGCAGAAATACATACGCATATACATACACATAGGCAGATACACAGAGACACAACACAGACACACACTGAAAGAGATATATAGACATAACGTACTCAGACAAACACTCAAAACACACAGACACACAGACATACATACGCGCGATCACACTGCAGCCACTTCGACGTCCAAAGTAGCACAAATCAATAGAAGATGACGACGAAGGCTATGAGTAGACTATAGCCTAGCGCTAAGTAAGCTTAAGCCAAACAGTATTCATCATAATATCACAGGCATATAATAAATGATTTGAATGTTATATTAATTAACGTCATGTTCACTGGCGGCGATCTTGTTTGACAGGTCACAGGTGGGGACAAGGAACACTTTTGAAATGATCTGGTCAAAAAAAGGTGAATTATTTTTACGTTTTTGGTGTTTCTTCAAAATTTGGGAAATTGGGGACAACTGTATACTGTGTCCCCCACTGTAAAAAGATGGGGGTCTTGTCCCCACAGTCATGCTTTATAAATGTTAAAGGCCGCTCCCCTAATCATTTGAGACATTCAGAGTATGAAGATGTTCGTTCAGTGTTAGGCCTACTATAGGCGTCGGTCCTCTGGCGAACGCTTTCAGCTTTATTTCAACTGATGTATAGGTCATATTTATTTTCGAAGTAATCGCTGAATGTCTCGAGTTCATGTCTGGCTAAAGCAGGATCCAATGGACAATATTTATAAGACTAATAGACTATAGTAGGCCTAAGTTTAAATTAGTTCTGGCATAAGCGCAGTGGCCTGGGAAGTGTTTAAAAGTTGTGTGAGCCAACCTCAACCATATATACAGGCAGGGCTGCAGTCGAGGGTATACGCGGGTATACAGCGTATACTCACCTCTAGAGACCGTATACTCACCTCACAAAATATTTATATTTATTTATATTAAAATACTGTAGCGTATACTCACAAAATACTGTAGCGTATACTCACCTCTAATTTGTTTCGGAAAACTAACGGGTAGCGTATACTCACCTCTAATTTTACCACTACAGCCCTGTATACAGGCCAAACGTGGGATTACGGTATCCTCCAGTCAAAAAAGCGGGGGTAGGCCCTACGGGTACCCAGGGGCGTCCACACCATAGAAACCTTGGAGCAAATGCTCCATCCAAGAAATAAGGGGAAAGATTTGTCAGTGTGTGTGCCACCATTTTAGGGGGGAAAGAACGGCGAGGGGGGAAGAAGAGGGGGAAAAGGACGTTGCTCCAATGACTTAGGGGGGGATAGACGCCCCTGCGGGTACCACTCGTACCCTCGAAAATTACGCCTATGTTGTGAGGTATCGTTATTGTGGACTCCATGTAGTGCAAATCTCCTAAATTTCTCAGCACCACACAAAAATCACGCTAGGGACACCAGTTTATCACCGGCGCTATTTCTAATTAAGTTCGCAATAGCCAGGTTATTTGGTCCGTTCCGGTGCCAGGTCAGAACCCGAGGGAGGTCAAACCGAGGAGACAGCATGGTACTACGGTGGAAACCGGTGGTGGGGGACTAGTGTTCATGGGGTGATATATATAGGAGTAAAATCAGGATATGAAAGCTTGAAAAGTTCGGTTTTCAGTCGTTCCTGCAAAGCCATGGGAGAAAACGCAGCGGGTGAAGAGTTGAGACTGATTCATGATGACAGACCACAGAAGTGGAACTTATACCAGAGAACGATTGAACACAAAATGCACGTGATTAACATCGGTTCCGTGATTGGATAATGACGGATGACGTCATCTAGTAAAACAAAGGGCAGTGGTGACGTAAAATCCTTTGCCATGGTAACGTGCGCAGACGTGGCGTTTATTTCAAGATTTCATCTGAAACGTTCATTCGAAAAGGTCGGTATTTGCTTTCTTTTCGGCATATTTTAGGCAGAAATGACACGCATAATGATCCTAAATAAGAAGATCGACAAGGTGATCAATATTACAAGGTATTAAAATCTGTTATTACTGAAATATTTGAAGGAACGCGTGAGAAAAACACGATAAAATTGTTTGAGCTGAATGTTTAACTTCATTTTATTACTGTGATAATAACAGATCTTCTAGGCCTACCACCCAAATACTAAATGAAGCATTAAAATCCTTTGCAGAAATTTGGATAAACTAAGACAGGAACAAGAAATTTGGATAAACTAAGACAGGAGCATTCTGGCTCGCATGACGTTTTAAAGAAACGGTTATTAGCTAGGCCTATATAATTAGCACCCAAGTGCACTGTGCTTCATTTCGTTCTGTCATTGGAAATGTGTATTAATAAACGAAGATATAATAACAATAATAATATTTGTGTAAAGAAATTAAGCAATACAAAGACAAAATAGTACGTCAAGACAAAACAAAATACGCTAATTCTTTTATGCAGAAGTTTGTTGCATCCTTAATTAGGCTTACATAAATACATGCATATGTAGGCCTACATGCATACACAGATACACACATTCTTGATGCTTTATTTTGTACTTGTAGGCAAATTGTTTTAGAGTTCAACTATACAGACACCATGCTCTAGAAGAAAACCCGTTCAAGTTACCTGTGAGAGTCAGGTAAATAGCATTTATTTTATATAATTTACACTATATTGTTGCAGTTAAAGTATAAGAAGACTGAATCAGTATTGCATAAAGCATTAAGAATTCATTTTATTGAGAAAAAACAGGAGGCAGAAGAACGCAGTTTATAAAAAGAGTAAGAGAAACATCAATTGAGATTTGTAAGAGGAAGTTTGCTCCACTAATGCGTAGGCCTATTATCTTCTACTGAAGATAAATTTGCCTCATTCATTTCAATCCTGCCCAATGTAGGTCTTTCCCTTTTTACAGCCAACCAGAAATTACACCTTGAACATGATATGAGATTGCAGTTTATGACAGAGTGGTATATGTTGGTTTCTTTCCTGGTATTTAAAAAATTTGGCAGATTTTCTATAACTTTAAGGTACTTTGTGGTTCAGCTGTAAAAAATGTAATATTACAATATTACACAGACTATTGATTGACCATGTACTTTATGATAATGGCGCTATAGAAGTCTTTATATTAAATTTGATTAGATTAATGTAATGTAAAGACCATGACAGAAGCAACACAGATCTATCCTATAAGACCATGTATGCAGAAAGTCAGCTTTCAAGTAAAGCCCAAACAAAGGACACCAGATATTTTCATGTTCAGATTCTTGTATTTTTTTTATCCTAAAGACACTTTAAGGGGTGAAGATATTTCATGCAGACAAATACATACGATTTCAGATTATAGAATTTAATGTTTAACTCAGCAGTAGATATTTTCAAATGTGGCTTAATCTCTTTAAGATTATTAAGATATTTTAAGGCTGAGAGATTTCTTCCGCTGATAAAAATATAAGAAATATTCAGAAAGTCAACTTTAAAGTAAAGCCAAAGTCAAATCCATTACAGCACAGCCAACTTTAAAGCATAGCACAGAAGACATCCAGAAAGTCTGCAGCTTTCAAGTAAGATGATGGCAGAAGACGCCAGGTATTTTCAAATTCAGATTTTTGTGTTTGATAACTCTAAGACAATTTAGAATAAATTGTTTTTCAGCAGATAAATATAAGACATCAAGGAAGCCAACATTGAAGAAATATAGGAAACTGAACGTCAATGACAGCATCAGAGTAAAGCCAAGACACCAGGTATTTCCAAATTCAGATTCTTCTAATTTACATCCAAATTCAGATTCTTCTAATTTACATCTTTAAGACACTGTGATACTTGTTGACTTCTTAAGCCAAATATGGCACTATACGAGACAGAGATTTTTACCTGATATAAATATTTAGAAAAATATGCAGAAACTGCCAGAAAGTTTACAGTATAGGCACGATCAAAGCAAACATTAGGGCAAATCCAAGAACCGAAGACAGCTCTTTTCAAATTCAGATTATTTATATCTTAAAGTTACTTTAGGGGTTGAAAGCTTTTCAGGTGTTTAAAATAAAAAATGTCAAGAAACCCAACTATGAAGTAAAGACAGCAAAGACCAAAGCACCGCCAACTTCAAAGCAAAGTCGGCATCCAAGTAAATATGATTGAAGACATCAGGTATTTTAAATTCAGATTCCTCTCTTGTATAAAGTTATGAAAGACCGCTTTTGAAGCATAGATTTAACTTAATATTTTCATCTCTTTGTATCCTTATGGGAATTGAGGGTTAAGGGGGGGGATTGTTTTCAGCAAATAAAAGTTAAAAAAATCTAGAAAGTCAACTTCACTTTGGACAACATTAAAGCAAAGGCAACTCAACAAAGCAAAGCTCAGCAAAGAAGACTGCAGGTATTTGGAATTCAGATAATTCTGTTTTGCTTCTTTGAAGCATTTTAGATGTTGAACATTTTTTAGTATTAAAGAAATACAGAACATTAGTACATAGCATCGTAGCTTAACATGGTCTCGTTGATGTCCATCCTCTGCGAACATCATCGTTTTCCTTCTCACCATCAGAAACAAGTTAAGATCAAATGGAGAAGAAAGTGACAGCCATGCTTCAAGAGAGATGAATGCCGAAAAAGACAACTGGAAGTTTAGAACATTCGACATCTATGCTTCAAGAAAAATGAATGCTGCAAAAGACAATTGGAAGTTTGGAACGCTATCTCCTCAAGGAAAAGCCAGTGAGGGTGATTAACTGTCAGCCATCAAAGAATGAGTTGTTTAATTATCTCTATAGGACTTCTAAAACGAACTATAATTGTTAATATACTAACAACCTGTGTCAGATCCACGATATTGTAAATTATGAATTTAATATAAAATTCCATTTATACTCCCTGCAAAGCCAAGAACTAAGCATCCAGCCTACAGTTTAAAAAAATTCTACTTTGTAAAAGTGCAATGGACATTGTTATTCTGATGATGGTGCTTAAATATTGTTACATTCAGCTGGAGCTTCAAAATTTAACAAGCTGCAAAATCTTTAGCTTCATGGAAATTTAATCCACTGTAAATTTGCTTACAACTTTTACGACAGATTTAAGTAATTGCAACTTTCACAGTTGCAAGATGCTTGAAAAATTCAATGAAATCGAATATTTCAGAGTATTCAGATAAACTAAAATTGTTTTTATCTGTTTCACAATCCACTGGTATGCTGATAACTTGAGGAAAATTTGCTGGAAAAATTCAATGAAATTGAGATTATTGTTTTTTGGCTGTCGACCACTCCTGGCCTGTGGATCTGGCACTACTAACATCATTGATCTCATCGTGTTGTGTTGAACTAACCTACTATATAACCCCTCACTCGTAGGCCAGGACCTTGTCGTGGTGAGTGGGCTTTCAACCAACACTGGCCAGAATTTGTATTTAAACCATATCCAATTCGAGTTATCATTTATCATTTTGTAATTTACAGCTAATTCTTGATATCATTTGTCTGTTTGATAGGATAATTATGCTGGATCATTTAAAACAAGGCTGCCAACGCCGTTGTTTAAGCAGGGTCGAATTCACCGTACATGGAATAAGAGTTTTGGCCCCTTAGGATAAAGGTCAAACCCCATAGATCTGAGATGAACAATGGGCCTAAACAAGCTGCTGCTGGGGTGTAGAAGGTTGGTCTTAGCTCATCACTGCTGACCCCTCCCTCCTCTGAAGTGATAAGTGATATCATAATCTATTATATAGTTATGGTTTGAAATATATGTTCACTTTACATAATATACTTCGTCAAAAAGAGGGGTAGTCCTAGAAATAAATGTATGAAAGAGTAGTCATAAAAACGGTTGATAGTTTTGAATTAAGAATTATGAATGTAAGTACGGTACTATTGATCTGAATGGAATATCCATTCCACATGATGAAGAGAACCATGCTTCCATATCTATTCCATGAAGGAGCATTTTCTTCACCATAGGAGAATTGAGAAGCATAAATTTAGTAAATTTTTGTAATTATTCTTATTAAACATTTTAATTCTAATAATTCTACCAGAGCTTTTCATTCAGTGGAATGAATATGTGATTGTTATACTTCTACTCTCTCCATTTTCAATTATTTTTTAATAGTTATGACTTTTCACTTTGAAATATTCATCGTCTAACCAATAATACAGATGTTCAGAATATTATAATAATATTCTGGACTTCTGTAATATTTGATTAGACGTTGAATATTTTGAAGTTAATTTTTATGCTATATTTCAGCTTTCCAACCCATCGTTTTTAATACATGGCTTTCACCTTGCAACATCAGAGTTCATCAGCACCCCATTAAATACTTTAATTATTAGAATGACAATAAATGTGATTTGAAACATGTTTTCTTATCGAATGGAAATTTGGTTTTATGGGGGGGGGGGTAAGAGCTTTGTGACGTCATTTTTGAGGGGGGTGTTACTTTTTGTGACGACGTGTGACGATGGGGGGAGGGGGGGTAAAAATCGGCCAAAATAGCGTGACGTCATTTATGGACGGCCCCCAACTCGACCTTCATTGCATATAAATTATTGTCTACAAACAGCAGCTGACAACAGCTCTGGGTTTGACAATGAGAAGGAAAGTAAACGGTAATCGCACGCATAGGCGTAGACTCTGGGTGGGGGGGGGGGCAGCCGTGGCATGTGCCTCCCAATAATTGAGATGGACTGTACAAATAGTGCAGTAAGTGTATAATAAATAACCAAATCCCTCCTCAATATTTTGGACAAGTTTACGCCATGCAGTGATCGCCAGTCTTGTTGTCAAGACCTTAAACCTCAAGACCAAGACCAAGACCAAGACCTTGAACCTCAAGACCAAGACCAAGACCAAGACCTTGAACCTCAAGACCAAGACCAAGACCAAGACCTTGAACCTCAAGACCAAGACCAAGACCAAGACCATGAACCTCAAGACCAAGACCAAGACCAAGACTTTGAAACTGAAAAACAAAAGTCCAAAACCGAGAAAAATACCCAAAAATTACAACCATATCCAGATTTCTATTCCTTACTAAAATTGTCTAAAAAAATTGTCAAGTCAGACTACTCGCTATTTTAATTAAAACACGAATCTTTTCTTTTATTTTATTCAAACAAAACAATTCCAAATGCAGACGGCAGAGAATTCCGAATTCGTATTTACAAAATTCCTTCGTGCGAAATCTTATTCCATATGCCTGTTGCATTTTATAAAAACCAATTCGCTCAGAATTTTCTGACCAAGACGTGACCTGTGGGGCCTCATAAAAATTCTGCCATGTGAAAAATACGTTCTACAGTGCTGAATTCACTGGCACACAGAGCAGCTTTTCAAGTACCGGATGTAAATGTACAAATTGTAAGTCTGTTTTGAAAACATTCCATGGTAAATAACCGGAAGTCAAAATAAAATGTCAAAAGTAACAGTAAAGCCTCACTCACTCTGTGTAAATACTAAAGCAATTGTATTAGTAATTATTGGATAAATTATTAAAATCCTTGCGTTTTGTTAAATGACTGTTAATATTGTCAAAAGTCTTGGTCTTGGTCTTGCAAAACCAAGACCAAGACCTTGAACCTCAAGACCAAGACCAAGACCAAGACCTTGAACCTCAAGACCAAGACCAAGACCAAGACCTTGAACCTCAAGACCAAGACCAAGACCAAGACCTTGAACCTCAAGACCAAGACCAAGACCAAGACTTTTAAAAACGAACTCGAGTGCACTCGAGACCAAGACCTTGGTCTCGAGGACAACAAGACTGGTGATCGCACGTTACACGTACTCCTCTATTCACATAATTCCTCGAAGGCATTGTCATATAGCCAGTGCAGAATCTATATGCTTCGAGAGAAACGAATGCTGCAAAAGACAATTAGTTTGTTATCTTCTCAAAGGAAAAGCTAGTAGGCCTACAGAATGAGGGCGATTAACTGTCGGCCAAGTTGGCCAACAGAGAATGAGCTGTTTAATTATATCTGTAGGACTTCTAAAACGAACCACGTAGGCTAGGCCTATATCCTGATCTTGCCAAAAAAGAGGTGAACAAATTTTGGTGACCTTTTTGGTGTTTCTTCAAAATTTGGATGGGGCACAACTGTATACATAGGCCTACTGTGTCCTCCACTGTTAAAGTACGTAGGGTCTTAATTGTTTCCCGCCTTGACCCCTGGGATTGCCGCCAATGTGTAAAAGCGCAATGGACATTCAATTCAATTCAATTCAATTCAAAGATTTTTATTGCTTCCAAATAACGTTTGTACAAACAACAAGCAATGGTAGAGCACAAAGAATTCACGTCTCTGGTCGCAAAAGGTGACCCCCAAGGGAAGGAAAATCCCGCTGAGTGGGGACACCTACTTGGTTCCGTTACGATGTCCAAGAGACTGTCGAGGTTAGAGTTGCTTCCTCCTAGGTTACAGGTAACATCCCAGTATTCCAATAGCAGGAGAAGCCTAGGAGGGAGGCGAGTTATTCATAAAAAATAAGGCATATGAAAAAGCTTAACTAAACTTAACTATCCCACTCACAAACAAAAAGTAAGTAGGTTAAGTTAGGGCCCAGATGCGGACGTGTGCCCCCCAGACCCGTCGTAGTCCTAATGAATGGGGTGGTTCAATCATCCTTCAACAAAAACTCTCTCAGTCGGGCTTTGAATAAATGAACGTTAGCAGAATGACGCACAATGGGAGGTATCCCATTCCAAAGGTTCGGTCCAAAGAATTTTATGCTATATACCCGGGTATTTGTGCGTGCTTTAATGGGTCGAAGTGCAGCAGCATTCCTTGTACGATGTGTATGAATCTGAGTCCCCGCTATGAAGTAGTCTTTAAATGTTGCTGGTAAAAGATTATGCTCAAATCGAAAGAGGAATTCACCTATTTGGGCCGTCCGGATTTGTTTAATGTCTAATATATTGAGTCTTTTAAAGATTGGGTTGGTGTGGGAGCCAAACGGTACTCCTGCAATCACTCTTAACGCCTTCTTTTGTAGGGTAATCAATTTGGTTAGTCTGGAGTCGTAGTTGGAGGCCCAGACCATATTACAATAGTTAAGGTACGGGAAAACTAATGCATAATATAGATTTAGCTTGATGGGTTCAGGAAGTAGATACGAAATCCTGTTAATTATTCCTATATTTTTCGCGTTTTTTTTAGCTACGTAGTTAATGTGCTCTTTCCATGTCAGGTGTCTGTCTACAAATACCCCCAGAAATTTTGTAGATTCAACTTGTGCTATGGGGACTCCTGCAATTTCCAGAGACAGATCCGTTGCTGTAATTTTTCTGTGGGATTTGAATAGTATAAAGTTCGTCTTATCTATGTTGAGAGTTAGCTTGTTTACTGTAAACCAGTTGTTGACGAGTTTTAACTCGCTGTTAATAATTTCCATGAGTGCTTGCCAGGACTTGTTCGCCACAAAAATGTTGGTGTCGTCAGCAAATAAAATGAAGTAAAGTGTATTAGATATTTTTGCCAGGTCGTTTATATATAGTAAAAATAGTAAGGGGCCAAGGTTGGAGCCCTGAGGGACCCCATACATGATACGGCGACTCTCTGATAATACTCCATTACACATTACCTGTTGAGTTCTATTATGAAAATAACTAATAAACCATTTTAATATTGGGCCTCTAATACCATAGTGCTCTAATTTTTTTAGAAGAATGGAGTGGTCGACCGTATCGAAGGCCTTGGCTAGATCGATGAATATACCAACGGAAAATTCATTTTCATCAATTGCTTTTGAGATACGGTCCTCCATGTCTAATAGGGCCATATAGGTAGAGTGTCCTGTTTGGAAACCGTGTTGAGCGTGATGGATTAAATTATTAGTGTTTATATAACTACTAAGCCTATCGTAAACGATTTTTTCAAAATATTTGGCAAAGTAGGGAAGTACCGATATTGGTCTGTAATTAGTTAGATTATCTTTTTCACCTTTTTTAAATATTGGCACTACTTTAGCTATTTTGATCTTATTGGGAACAATTCCATTAATTAGTGAGCAGTTAATAATAGTCGTTAACGGTTTAACTATCCATGCTAGAGTTGGGGTGGCAATGTAGGGATCTATATTATCTATACCTTTAGTATGGGTTTTTTTCAAGATACTACTTATTTTTAGAAGTTCTTCCGGCGAGGTTAGAGTCAGCCCCATTGATTTCAACCGCGATGGCGGTAGGTATTCTTCAAAGGAAGTAGGGGACTCAAGAATTTTAGATGCAAGCTCACTGGCTATACTAGTGAAATAGCTGTTAAAGTTGTTGGCAATCGTTGCTGGATCTTCCACTAAGACTCCATTTATTTTCAGGGTGACTACCTTTGTTGTCCTGTCATCAGTTTGCAAGGCGGATCTGATTAGCTTCCAGGTTGCTTTTAGGTCATTTTGATGTTTAAAGAACTCAGACGTATAATAATTACGCTCAGCATTCCTTCTGATTCCTTTAAATTTGTTTCTGTAATCAATAAATTTCCTCTTATTTAGTTGGTTCGGTGTTTTTAAAAATCTTACATAAAGTAGATTTTTTCTCTTACATGACTTTAAGATCCCAGAGGTCATCCAGGGCTTTTTGAATTTTACCTTAGAATTTTTTGATTCCATTTTCACCGGGAAGACCTCATTATAGATCTGGGTGTATTTATCGATAAATAAATCGTACGCCTCATTTGGACAGTCTTGGTCACATGCCCTCGAGATTGGGTCCCAATTAACTTGTTCAAGTTGGACTTTAAACAGATTTAGGCCCGTTTCATTGACTATTGTAGTTTCCTTATACTGCTTATCCTTGCTTTTATTAATCTCTAACGTGAACCGAGACCAGATGGGTAGATGGTCCGAGATGTCTGAAATGATAATATGAGCCTTTTGCAACTTTGCCCAGGCAGTAGTGTAAATATTATCTATCAACGTGCGTGTGGACGAAGTGATCCTTGTAGGTTTAGTTATGGTCGGTAGGTAATGATGAGACGCTAGACAATTATAAAATGAATTGGAGTCCTTATGCTCATTTATTTTTAGGAGGTCAATATTGAAGTCTCCTAGCAGGATCACCTCTTTTTCATTGCTTTTTATTCCCATTAACAATTCCTCCACTTCCTCATTAAACTCCTTGAGCTTTTCTCCAGGCGGCCTGTAGATTACACCCACGACAGGGGCGCCCTTTTTCAAATTAACACGAATAAAGAGACTTTCATACGTTTTATGATTCATATAGCTACCCTTGGGTGTATATGGCTGATATTTTAAATTTTCATTTATCAGCAGGCCCACCCCTCCTCCTCCCCCACTTCTCGCTTTACCTATAAAGTTGTACCCTTTAACATGAATGGAGTCTTCTAGGTCAGATTCCAACCACGTTTCTGTTAGAGCCGTTATCGAGGTCTGCAGCGTTAACGCCAGATCTGAAATTTCGGGCAGTTTATGGACCATGCTTCTACAATTAATGTGTAGTAACGTAAGACCCTGATTACTCAGAGGTCCTCCAGAATTTAAGTGCTCAGCCAGAGACGCAGGGTCAGCATAGCTACTAGACCACGTGGGGTTTTTGAAATAATTTTCGTCCGGGTCAGCATTTAAATTATCTAAAATGGAGTTAGATTCGGACACTTCCGTGAAAACCTCTAGTTCTGGTACATTAAAAATTCCTCGTACTACATCATCCACAGGGACTGAGATACCCTCCTGACAGACTCCCTCCCGCTCATCATCCGACTCGGAGCTAGATTTAGTAACACAATTGGGACAAACCCATGATACCCTTTCCTTTAACGATAGTTTCAAATTTGGGCTACAGTGTAGATGAAACACCTCATTACAGACAGAACACATAAATTGTTGAACGGTTGTAAACGTGGTCGTGGAGCACACGCCGCATCGTGGGCCAGATAGGATTAAGTCAATGACTAATTCAGCACTTAGAGGCGCGCAGCCGCTCCCATAACTGAAGATAGATAGTTGGCAAAGTAAGGAAGTAAGTCATGTAGAGTTCAGCGAGAGGATGAGCAAATGCTAGTATATCCTAAAAAGAAAAAAAGAAGAGAAGAAAAAATAAAACAGATAAGGAACAACACCCAACAGATCGCTCGAGCCCAATCACATCAACACCCGCATTCAAAATCTGGATCTAGAAGCCTAAACAGCTCACTTCTACCTAGTTACTCAACTAAAGTCGGATAATAAACAGAAATCTGAACAAATTAATAGAAATCTGAACAAATTTGAATTAACTAAGAAATAGAGAATAAAAGTCGAAAGGTGCAAAAACAGAAGGAAGAAATTATGCCAGTGCAATCGAGAGACACCTCGCATCCTAATAGTCCAGACTGAACAAGTGCTCGCGTTACCTCCATAACAACCTTGACGGTCTAACGATGACCAAAATCGCATCAGGTCAGAGCGGTTCGTACACATTATATCCATGAATCAATGCATGACGAGTAACAATCTTAATTATAATAACGATGTACAAAGTTCGCCCTAGTGTGTAGCAATCACAGAATGTATGTAATGTACCCGAAAGACTCTAAATTAAACATCCATTTCTCGAAGATAGGTTAAAAATCAGAGCATCGTCAATAAATGGTGAAAAGCTGTAATTATCCATTTAATACTGAATCTAATCATGACCAATTAGATTGATTGATTCAAATTACCGACTTTATACCGTATGCATAGTTTTTTCTTCGATGTTTATACCACATGGGCTATACTGCGTTCTATTAGAGCATAGCCAGCTTCAGATAAGAGAGAGTAGCTATAGTTTACAGTTCAACCAATCAATTGGACAAGCACAGAAAGTTGGAAAAAGGAAAAAGATCAAACTGAACCGAACTGTAAGTCAAAATCCTGATAAGGAACTCACGAAACAGCAAACTTGCTGGAACTGGAAAGGAAAAAAACATGATGACAAGATGAGCGGCCGATCAAGGAGCGACCAGGACTTCTGGGTCGCATTCGATGAAGGTCGCTGAGCTAGAGTGGGCCCGCATCCAACGACCCCAGACTGGCTACATTGGAGTTTGGAAACAGATTTTCCAGGACCTTTAGCGAAGTGATGCGAAGTGGTTTACTTCCCGGCTCTTCTGAGGTGCGGAGAAATATCGTCCCTCCGGCCGACCAGGTGGAAGCCACGACACCGTCTTTGGTGAGTCTTCGAGTTCTAGCGTAGATTAGTGCATTTGTTGATGTCAAGTGTTCATTGATGTAGATTTGTGTCTTCTTCAACAGTGAACGGGAGCTGTAGACCTTTCTTCGCGTTCTAAGGCTGACAAACTTCACTAGTATAGGGCGGAACTTTTCCTTCCCCTTCCTTGGAAGTCGAAAAGCCAAAGAAATGTCCGCCTCAGACATATCTAATCCCAATGTGTTGATGCACAGGTTCAGAACGGCTTGTGTAGCTTCTTGATCCTTCGAGTCCTTATCAGTCAGTGGAGAGTTGGAATCCTGTAGACCGTGTATCATCAGATTTGTCGATCTGGATTCCGTTTCCGCGAGATCCAGACGGGCTCTGAGTTTGTTGTTGTCCGCCTCTAGATTTTGCACCTGTTGCTGCAGTTTCTCATGATGGATCGCGACTGAGGCCGCTACTGTTTCCACAACCAATGGATTGAGTCTTTCGAGGACTCTGTCAATTATTCTATCCAATTTCCGCTCTAGTAACTCATCCAATCTATCGACGAGCAGTTCTGTCACTTTTTCGTCTTGTAGCAGGATTACAAGCTCGTCCACCCTGATCGATTTCTTCGACATGTTCTTGTAATGGCGAGAGCCGACCAGACTAAGACAGTACTGCGGTACAACGATCCTTTTGATCCAAACAGAAGTGATCCGCTGGTTATTCAAAACAAAACTTCGAATGTTCGACGAGAATCAGATAACGAATCCGTATACAGAAATCTACTGAATGTTGATAGACGTAGCAGCCCGCTCAGTTGTGCTTCACTTAACGTACATACGCGTACAGCAATGGATTGGTAGGTGTACGGGTGAGGTCGAGAACAGACGTTGCAGGTAAGCCCATCCCTCTCATTGTCAAAGTTTCAAATGACTTAAATTTTCTTAAATTGAGCGATTTTGTTCCAAATTAGCATTCCGCAGCAGTCACTAATCTATAGACAATCAATTCTGTAAAATTCAACCATAACTGACCTCCTTGGCCAACGAATTTTCCGATTTTGTTCCGGAGCTGCTACTGCCTGACGTGCCTAACCGACAGCCATCAAATATATATCATTGTTAATATATATATATACTCTGATGTTGGTGCTCAAATATTGTCATATTATAGGCCTACAGCTGGAGCTTTCAAACTTCAACAAACTGCAAAATCTTTTATCTTTGTGGAAATTTAATCCACCGTAAATTTATTTACAACTTTTCAACAGATTTAAGCAATTGCAACTTTCACAGTTGTAAGATGCTTGAAAAATTCAATGAAATTCAGATTTTTTCAGACTACTAAGAGAAATTAAAATTATTGTTTTTGTCTGTTTCACCCATTACTGCTCCACATGGTGACCGACACTGGAACATTTTTTACCAGGAAAAAATTAATTCTCATAGTTTATTCTCACGGTACCGGTAATAAATTATTGCAGTAGGTCTATAACCATATTAGATTCATGAAACGTTGCTTCTTCGAATAATAAAGACAAAATGATTATATTTACAACAGCTAACAACCATTTTATGAGGTAAAAAGATTAGACTCATTGCTGAACACTCGCCCCTACAGCTGCTCCACGCTATGATTATTACTAAACCGAAGCTAGTCACCTGTTTTTCTATAACTCATAAATAGTAGGTCGTTTGGAAATATCCGAAAGTATAAACACAGTATAAATAATTATTAATTGTAATTATTTATACTGTGGTATAAATGCGGCATCAAGTCTCGCGCTAAATAAGGGAAAGCTCTAATTAATATTTGTCTGTGGCATTTGGCATCATAGCCATGGCACAGCCCAGAATTGCGTAGAGAGAATTATCATAATATTATCTTACCTTGTCACTTGCTGTGGTCTGTACCTGAAAAGGAATCGAATCTTTAGGGTTCTGCAGACTATCTAGGTAAATTCTATGAATTTGATGCTACTAGTTGTGAATGTATATAGTTCGATGCTAAGCGAGAGGTGGGTCGACAAGTGGGGTTTCGTCCCGTGCCGCATGGCTGCTTTGAAACCAAATGTTTACATTGTTTAATGAGCTCGAGAATGCAACATATGTTTACAAGATTTGATTAAAGTTGAGGTTAGGTGGAATAGGCCGAATAACGCAGGCATGGCTTCAGATTCAGAATGAAATTTGCTCCGAATTATGAATGAAAAAAGGTGTAAATTCGTTTTAGGGTGACTAGGTGCAAATTAAAGATTATACTACTGTGACTAACGAGTTTTATTTATCTGTAATCCCAGTGTCAGAAGTTCAAGTCGCAGTGCTTAATGCATGTAAGCTGTAATTCGTGCACAAAATCGCTATCACAGGATCCTGCATGACTTTCCTGGATTAGAGCATTTGGCGCTCGACAAGTGAGCTGAATATCAAGCAACTTGCAACCCAAAAAGCTGTTACTGGTCCTCTTCAGTTGAGAGATTTGGATGACCTCAGAAGTCCTAAAGAAGAAGCTTAACAATTTGATATGTGGTGCCTCGGCAGGACACTGCAGATTCCCTACATGTAAAAAGCCACAATGCAAACTGAATCTGACGAACAGTTTGTTTTAGCAATGTGTGATCTGTCTACAGTTTTACCATCAGAGACAGTTGTAAAGGTCTTGCTCAGGCAAAGTTTCACAGATGTTGTTTGTAAATTCTGAACTGCTGCATCTTTCGCCGATTCAAATTTGATAATAACTTCACAAGACCAATTACCCTCCAAAGAGACACTCTTAAATATTCAACTGATGATACTCCATTGCAGTTAGAAAATTTACTCTTTAAGGTGTTTTGTAGTTATGGTCATGGTAACGGGGGCAGTTCATAATTCAGAACAAGTTAGGAAGGCAATTATGTTGTTCTGTTTTATTGGTTTTCTGAAACCAGTTCGTACTGTCTTATTGTGGTCATATAGGATGTAATTTGTCATATTTTGTAGTGAATCTGATGTCGTTTCTGTTATAGGTTAGCATCAGAAATATTGACATGGAGAAGTACGACAGCATTCCCTCACTTGGAGAACAACAGACTGGCATGAGAGTGTTTACTTTCATGGTCGTCTTGGCTCAGGTTTGAAAGTTTCACTATTAAGAAGTAGTATTGTGAAAGATTAAAGTCACAAGAGTCTAGAATAAGCCCAAGGAAAAATAATGATTAAGCTCTGTAGGTGGTGATTATGATTAGATGAATGGTGACAGTGTCTGTCATGATGATTGTCTAAACCTAATTTAATGACTTCCGTATTATAAAAAGTATTTTCCTAGCACCTGTAGTGGTACTCTTTCAAAGTAAAAATGATTGTTTTGATATTTTTAGTACGAGATTTTTTGTGAGAAGTTGGTAGTTTAGGCATAATTTGTTACTCCACCAGGTCTTTCTGACTATGTTCAGGGCATATGCAATTTATTTCACTTTCATATATGGAATATTCATAGAATCAGATCTCATATGCCTAAAGCAGTTTGCTACTAGTGCCCTGGTTCCCGCTGTTCGACTACTGCATGTTACTTCTCATTGGTATCATTAAGAGCGATTTGCTCAGACTGCAAATGGTTCACAATTCTCTGGTCAGAGCCATAAGTATTGACATATCACACCCATATTGCACTCCTTACACTGGTTGCCCATTGAGCAAGGAATCCAGTTTAAAATGTGACTCATAGCTCACAAAGTATTACGTTTAAATCAACCAATGTATCAACTCAATTTTACAAACAGGATTGTAATTGCAATTGAACATTTATATAGCACCACTTGAAGAGCAAACTAATCATGGTGCTGTCTCTGCGATGCTAAATGTCTGTAAGAACTTTAGTCATCAGTTGCAAAACAATGCACAGAACTAAAAGTGTTGCCAATGGTGGGTCCACGACCCATGTGAAGCCCAACCAATGGGATTGACGAATGGTATCATGGTCAGAGTCTCTGAACCAAGTTGCATCAATAGTTTGGAGTGATGCCAGGTGGCAATATGCACCTAACAACACAAGATGAAACTTATGCCGGGCAGTCCGTCACTGGAAGAAAAGGATGCACGTCTGGCTATTCGTCAAGGTGCATGTGGAACAGGCATTCATTGCATGCTGGCTGGTAGATTGAAGCGTCGCAAGTGACTTAATGTCAAAATTCCTCCAAAGACCATCATCAGTTATCCTTCGAATACTTGGCTGCAGATGGCACACATGGTCCGTTTATCCCAAACTCGACCGCACATCAGGAAGGATGAGCTTACCCAAAGAAGACAGTCATGTAGGCCAAGACTACTTGATAACGAAATACCTTCTAACTGTACAAATTCCATAGCACAAGTGAAAAATAAGTCCAATCCACAAATTTGGCAATGTAGTAAACGTCAACAATCAACATGTTAGAAATTATTGAGCAAAATAATCTGCCGAAATGATGTAGAACTTGATTAAGACTGACGTGGCCGGTGACACATGCAGGCTATTTGTACAATCAGAAATACTGTCTGAATCCCATTATCTGATTTCCACCAAACTTTACAGTTGTAAATTACTTCTCATTGGAATCTCTAAGGCAGATCTGCACAAACTACAAGTGGTTCAAACCTCTCATGCAAGAGTCATAACATGCAGCATATTACATCCATTTTGCTTTCATTATGACGGATGCCCATTGAGCAAAATATCCATTTCAAATCTGCCGCATAGTTCACCAAGTATTACACTCACCCCTCATGTTTAAAGATATTGCACTTGATCAGTGTACACTGCGACTCTTGCTGTGGACCACGCATGAACAGCATTATCTTGGTGGTTGGTCTACATTTTTGGAATTCCCTGTTTAATTCAGTTATAATGTCATTCAGTTCTAAACTTAGACTCATCTCTTTCAGTCTGCTTACCCACTGTAGATCAGCTTATGGTGTGTCTGATCTATGAGATTTAAACCTGGCTTCTGCACTGCACTATAAGTTTTGATTACGATTTCAGTTGAAGTGCCTGTTGATTGATGGCTTGGGCATGGTAATAATGGTGCTATAGAAGTCATGACTTTAGATTAGATTTTTATTATAAAATAGTGCTATATAAGTTTGTTGATTTCCCATGTTACTGTGTTTCGCTGCAGATCTTCGGCTTAGCTGCTGTTGTCCTGGTGGCAGTGTGGATGGATCACTTTCGACAAGGCTTTGCCTGGCATGACGATGTCTCCAAAGAGTTTAACTATCATCCCCTGTTCATGATCATTGGAATGGTTTTTCTTTATGGAAATGGTAAAATCAGGCTACTAACTTTGTGAACTTTTCTGGCAATTTTTAGCCTGAAAATAATCTCTTTCATAATCTTAGGTGGCTATAAGGTAATGGTGATGATGAAGGATGTAGATCAGCGGTTCCCAAACTTTTGTGGATCGCGACCCACTTGTGAATATCCTGGCAGTCTTGATACCCACTGTGCAAAATTAAGCATTGTGTACTAAAATTTGCTTCGTAAATTGGTATCAAAATATGCGAATTTACGTACAGCGTTTAGAAATTTTAAGCATTAAAGGAAATTTAGGTAAGAACAGTTTACAATTTATTGCAATCCAGCTAGTTATAGCCCAATCATAGTCAAATGTTGCTGCAAAAAATAAATTTTTCTCAAAAAAATTTGGCAACCCACTTGCCAGAGCTTTGCGACCCACTTTTGGGTCGCGACCCACAGTTTGGGATACTCTGATGTAGATGATAGTAGTTATGATGACCACAGAAATAATCATACAGTGTGACTGTGGAGTCTCTTGTATGCATAACCCATTTACAAGTGAATTCACATAACACACAAGACACATTAATGCATAATGCAGGAACTTGCTGTTAGTGCTACTGGGTAGTACTGTGCAAAATCAATATGCTGCATTGGCTATTATTCAGTCTCATCATCATTTATTCTGTGCACAGATGCCCACGTACAGGGCAACATTCGCTAGCTGCAGCTGGCTTTAAGCTTCACTCCCCGCACCTTGTAGCAGCTATGATCGAGATTAATTAAAATGCTTGTGCCCTTGTTGCCACAGCCAGCCTATCTAGTGCTGGCAGGAGCTTAGCTGCTCTTTCAGCCAGGATGACTACTTTTCATGCAGGAGCTTAGCTGCTCTCTTACTCAAGGTTACAACTGCTGTGTACCCTTGTGCTTGGTAGTCCAATGCATGTAATTCACACTTTGAAATATGGTCTGGAAATAGCAGTTGTTAATATAGCCAGCAACATGAATTGTCTAGTACTAAATTACGATTACTTTTGCAAATAACCAGACAGTTATGTGGCCTTTCATGTAGTTGGACAAAATTAATGGCAGGTTACTATGCAAGTTCCTTTACATCAGAACAGCCTGTGTCATTAAGCCACTTACTAACCACTATGAGACTTACATAAATCATACACTACTGTTTATTGTTTTCAGCTATCATTTCGTATCGCATTTTTCGAAATGATAAGAAGATCTACATCAAGCTGCTACATGCTGGTCTTCAGGGCCTTGTTCTGATATTCACTGGTGTTGGACTGAAGGCTGTCTTCGATTCTCACAATTTTAATGCTAAAGGACCTGTTAAGAATCTTTATTCTCTTCACAGCTGGCTTGGCTTATCAGCTGTTATTCTGTTTGCACTTCAGGTGAGTTCACTAGCAAGAAACATTATACGGTCATTTGATGAAACTTAGGGTAATCACACTTTGTATGAATAAAATATTAATTAATATTTAAAGTTGTGTGTTGATTTCTTCACGACCGTTGGTTGTCTACAACACATCTGGCCTTGACTCGTGCATAAGTCATATCCCAATTTCAAATTTTAAAAATGTTCAACTGCGACTTATACTGGAGTATTTACTGACGGCTTTAAGTTTTGTATTGAGTTGCATCAATATTGCAACTCCTGTTGGCTAGAAATGCTCAAAGACCATGGCCAAAACCATTAGATATCACGAATGACATGGCAAAACATTGAAAAAAGGCTCTGATTAGACTAGAGGCCCATTACTTGAATCTATAATGAGTTTACTAGGATGTGTATCACATGCCATGTTTCCCATCTGACTTGCATGTCATTGTTGAAGTCCAGGCCTTGATGCCCTCAAATTGACTCAGGCCTAGCGAGTCTAGAGAAGCACAGTTTATGTGGCTTGGCAAATGAAAGGCACAAGCAAAGGTGAACTGCAATTCTTATTATGCAGGATATGCTGAAATATTCGATACGGTAGCTGTAGTTCGTTCTGAACTGTACCACTTGAATTGTGGCTAACTTGCCAATATTATCAATAGACAAGACTGACAAGTGAGAAAAACAGTACTGGCTTCTAGCTGAAGGTACTACTATGTTTAAGATCCCTTTTTTTAGCCAACCTGCAGTAGTCAGAGTGGCCCCAAAATACATCAGGGGTGTCTATGTTCCAGTTCAGCTAGTCGAACAATTGAGCACTATGTTCTGCAACCATTGGAGTCTGTGTTATATGCTTCTGTGCAGCAATGTGAGCATGCTTTTTCATGCATTGGACAGATCAAAGCTAGGCAGCCAGAACTTGGAGAAGCTTGAATGGCACCTTACTGGGCTACTTAACTACCATACCAGTGGCCTGGAGGAGGATTGGCTTTGATTGACCATATTTGTGTTTTGTTTCATTGTTTAGTGGGTAATGGGTTTTGTGACCTTCCTTCTTCCATGGTGTGGAAGTGGAATTCGAGCTTTCTTCAAACCGATACATGTCTACTTTGGGACTGCAATCTACCTGTTGGCCATTGCCACAGCTCTGACTGGAATGACAGAAAAAGCCTACTTTGTCTTGTTAGTATTGTTTACTTTCCGTTTTCCTTGTGCTTTACGTTGATAGAGTTTAAGGAATGTAAGTTGTTCTCTTTGAGAATTGCAGAAATGGTGAGGGTAATGAAGTCACAACTAGTTGTCATTGTAATTTTGTAACAGAAACTTTACATTCATTGTGTCTTTTAGAACATTTCAGAGTCATTGTAGGGGTGCTCAGTGTATGATGGCATTGATGTGTATGTTATGATGATGATGATGATGATGATGATGGTGATGGTGATGGTGATGGTGATGGTGATGATGAAGACAACTACTTGGCCGTGTGGGTGGTGATAGCGGCAGTAGCATTTGATGTGTTCTTGCCGTATACTATGACACTGACTGATTTATGTGCATGTTTAAGAAGTAAGAATTGAAAATGGGCCTCAATTTTGTGGTATGTTAGTTCATATACTTCAGAGAGTATGATAACGTTTTAGAAGTATTAATTGAAAGTGAAGTCAATTTTGCTTTATGTTACTTCAGGGAAAACAACTACCAGAACTCTCCTCCCGAGGCAATTCTGATCAATGTTCTCGGTCTGTTTCTTGTCGCTCTTGCGATGACAGTCACGTTCATCGTTGTCAATCCTAACTACAAGCGTCAACCACTTCCAGAAGAGGAAAACATTCAACTGACCCAGTAGATGACACAAACCTATTGGCCCATGACCTGACATGAAAGTTTGTCTTTTTTGAAGATCATTAAATGTTGTCTATATAGTTAAGTACTGCTTTAATTTCCAATGTGAGTTGGCTTTGCGTTGTTACAATCTGCAGTTGACTGGAGCTGTTTCAAGTTCAAACGGCAGCCCATTGCGTTGTTAAAAAAGAACCCCATTCTCGATTAGGTGTTTTGTCATTGCGTGATTTGCTTCCAGTTCATACGTTGTGAGTAGTGAAAATGCTGATTATGAATTTGTTGATGTCTTAAATTTAGTATATTTTGTATATTTGAATATATAAAATCAATCACTTGATGGGTGTAAATGAATACTGGGGAAGTTATTGCTTTCTAAATGCATTCCTGATTATGTTATCGAGTCCTGTACTTCTACTTTGCCTCATTTTATATTAACTAGAGATTTCTAGCATTGCAAGGACTCTTTGGTTTGGGTTCTTTATATAGTTCTATCATGTATCAACCTGGCTTGGTAACTCAGATGTTTGTAGAAATACTTGCTGTGTCTACAATACATATTTCAAGTTCTGAGGCTTTCTCTGTTTGTGTAAAAGCTAACTTTTAAAATACAACACTAAAGAAGCAGTTCGAGTCGGTCCTAAAATTTTGTAATTTCTTTTGCATTTGTTATTTATTTTTTCATTTTTTATTAATTTCGATGTATGTATGTATGTGGCGTGTTTTAAGTACCACACAAAGTCGCTGTTCTTCTGGTAATTAGTATTTGAAAGTTTCTCTGATGCTTTAGAACAAAGTTTGTTCTGTACAGGTATTTATAGACTGAAGCCAACAGAATAAATTTTTCAGATTTAGTTTGCCAATTTAAGCTGAAAATTAAGATTTGTTTGTCAGTTAAATTAATATATTAATTAAGCCAAACATCACCTTGGGCCAGGATAATAATTCTTGTTTATTATTGCAAGCATAATTCTTGTTTAATTCAGTATGGGTTCTGTGTTTGTATGAAAATTATTTGTCAGATGTAGGTGATAGGTTCTTAAAAGTGACTACCACTAGAGCTTTTGTGAGGTAGGTAAAATGCGCTGTATTAACATTCATACACACTTACATACATACGTGCATTTGTATGCTATGTGTATTTCTGCATGCTTACAAAAATACTGTTAAAATGCTGCAAAATGTGTGCATGAATTTACAAGAAGACATGGAAAAACAGCGGCTGAGCTGTTCTTTTTGTTCGTGCAACTTGTCTGGGATTCATTTTGGTTTACTGACTGAACTTGGTGAACTTAATTTCTTTCAGTTGTTCAATTTCTACATTCAGGCATGTGTGTTGACAGTTATGTATATAATGTGTGTGTGTGTATGTGTGTGTGTGTGCGCATTTGCTTATGCATGTGTGTATGTACAAGTGTATGTACTTATATATACATCTGTATGTATTATTGTATATATACCAACATATGTCATTTCTTCCTGTCTGAAGATATTGTAGAACATTAAAATTTCTGAGATTGAGAAATCCATTGTATGTAACCTTAATATGTGAAAAGCATTATGCAACTATATGTGGGTAGATGCACTGCTGTTTCCTTGCAGTTTTCAGGTAAAGAAATTGTGGCCCCATGGAAATACTTCTATAACTACTAAGTAGTTAATAATATTTGCATTTAATGCTTGAAAGCATGTATGCAGTTTGTATGTTATTCATATCTATGTATATGTATGTGGACACTTTTAAGCACAAGTCCTATATATGTATGGACATCATTACATGTGTTATACAATGTGCAACCTGTGTTATCCAAATATGTAAGTACTGTTGAAAGACAGCATTTGTAAAAGTTTAAGTATTCTACAACCATGTTCAGGTCATCATCAAGGTCACTTACGTGCTAACATGGTTGCTGATTGTGTAGAGAGTGCAGGCTCAAAGCCAACATTTAGATTGTTACTGTGGAGGGATCCTGAGCATCCTTGAGAATTGCTGAGCACCATTGATTGATGCTTGATCATTGGATAGTGGTGCTTAACATGGGCAGCTATCCCGGGGGTCTAGGGGGACAAGACCCCACCTTTTTAGAGTGGGGGGACACACACAGTATAGAGTTGCCCCCCCAAATTTGGATTGGAAGAAACACCAAAAAAAGATCAAAACTTTTTTCGCGCATGAGCTCAACAAAATTTTTCACCTCTTTTGACCAGATCTGTTCAAAAGTGTCCAGTGTCCCCACCTGTCAAACAAGATCGCCGCCAGTGGTGCTTAACAAATACATTATAATAATAATAAATGTTTGAGTTCTTATATAGAAATTGACTTTATGGCTTATCAGTTGTGGCAATATATGATCCTAGTCAAAAACAAGTTTTTTCTACATTGGTCTAGACCGTAGAAATTTTAAGAAAGACTTCAGTGATTCTATAAAGGAAAATTTCTGAAGCCCTTCAAAAGGTATTTAGGTGCTGCTGTGACTGACAAGATTTGGTGGGTAAATCTTAGTTTGATTCAGAGATTAATTAACTTTCTCACTTATAATAAAGTAACAGTTAATGACGTTGATTTACATGAGAGAATTATTTTGATCTTTTAGATTTTTATTGTATCTTTTGTCATAATTGGTGAAATAATTTGTTACAGTTGGTGAAAAAAGTCGTTGTTGACTAATGATTAAGTTGAATTGGTTAAGTTTAATTGAAGAGTTCCTGTTTGTGCTATAGTGCTAATGACAAGCACAAATGCATCTTCTGTTTGTACTGGGACCATATGACATCTTTTGTAACCAAGTACCCGATTATGTATTCATCACGAAGAAATACAAGTGCTATAATTTTCATGTAATTCAGCTTATGTATAGTACCTTGTTAAGGAAGAAAGTTTAGACATGGGGCTTTCATTGCACACTTACTCATTAACGGGTCTTGACCCTTGCACTTTGCAGCATAAGTAATTTTGTGAATCTGTAGAATAGGGTTTGTTTTCTTTGCATGTGCATTTTCTGATCAGGTTCTGGCCATTGTTTTCTCTATTGTGCTGATGTTTTTCTCTTACATATTTAAAGGTGGAGCCGAAGAACAGATTGTTGTAAAACTGCACGTCCATTGTTGATCTCAAAACGTCCATGGCTATGGTTAAACCACATAATTGGTTAGGTTAGTTATAATTCAAATAAAAAGCGTTTGGGGTAACTAATATTAGTCCATGTTGCCAGAATAGTTGAAGTTCAAAGCCCATTGATCTCGCTCCTGGTCTCAAGCACAGTTTTTAATTCTGTTAGAATTAGATGATGTCATCTTTCACTGTTCTGTAGCACAGTATACCTTCAGTTTGTTAGACACATTTGGAACTTTAAACCTGATTTTTCTTCATTTGACATTCTTGCAGTTAACAGATTTTCAGATGTTTTTATTGCTTGATAATTTGGTGTCTGATCGTGATTTGTAATTAGGCTCTAAATCTTTTGCTTTCAATGTGTCACGTTGGAAATAATAGCACGACTAATGTTTGGAATTTCATTACCTATCGCATGCTTGACATATTGTTAAGAACCGAGAACATTCTCCCAAAGTTGTACATTTAGAACTATATTTTTTGTCTTAAAGTTTATAATGATTGATTGAAAATATTGATTGGAGATGGATATGTTGTGTTGTATGCTTTCTGCCTGTGATTGATTCTTTGGATGTTCACCATGGCTGTGCTTAGCTTGAGACATTCTTAATGTAGTGAAGACTGCAAATGTACTTAATGTTCACTGAGAGTTATTATAGTTCGTTCAAATCAGTGATTTATTTATGTAAGTTTCCTGGTGTTAAAGTTTATTTATGATATAAACATAAAATTTGATCAATATACTTATTGAAAGTGTTAAAGCTGAAAGAAATACTGTAATTTCACCAACCATCAATTTAAGTACGGTACAGAAATCGGGAAAATGCCAGTGCATGATTTTCATCCGCACAACAAAGTGCTCTGCGTGAAAACCAGCTGCTGTAACTGCAACATTTTTTTCTTCAGTGCAAACAACGCAGCTTAAGTAACAGGCACTTAAAATCACTCAGTCACTTAGGAATCGTCCTTAAAAACTCTAAAGAAATTGCATGCTTTCAACCCCTCCCTCCAGATGCCCGTGTTTTTCCGCATTTGATATTGCCATACCCACCTGTCTACAGGTGTCCGCACTCCATGGCTAACTGCGGTACGGGATTGGGTGCAAGGGAAAGGAACTTCTGACATCAACCTCAAGAGTGTAATGAGAATGAACCAGTCTCCCTCCATTAGGCATTCGACTATTGAAGTTCAGTAGCCAGTGACACACAAGCTGTCTGGCCTTAAGCTGCTCTCGGCGAAGTCCAGTAATGATGATCCAACGAATTAAAGGCCCAGTACTAAACGTTGATGCCATAGACGTAATTTGTTGAGAAAGTTCAATAATGCATACATGATACACCATGGAAATGGTCTTCTGTTTGTCAGAGTCAAATGATGCTAACTCACACTAGCACAACTGTTTGAGGGTTTGGAAAGACCCCCTGGGGGTGTGCAATGAAGACTTAACTGTGGGGTCCTAAGAAAGACTATGGGGTTGAACCTCCAAACCCCCTGACATTTCTCACCCTGTAGTATGCTATAGGCTGCCGCTAGATAGTGCTGGTGGGAGTATATTCCAAAGAAGCTGCTGCTCCAGCTTGAGCTAGATCTAGACTAGAGTGATAGGCTAACTGTAAATTTCAGAGATGAACTGAGAGGCTCCGAGAATGCGGAACTGTAATTAAGATGGAAGACGAACTACTTGGTAAAAAATTAATGAAGATAAAATTAAGATAAAATCGAACACCACTGGGCGAATTCTAGGTATAGGCCTACATACGGATCCAGCTCATGGGTGTCTAACAGAGCTAATACGGATGTATGGGTGATACAATTAGCAGTGAAGATGTTTGAGTGAAAATCACAGCGAGGTTCAGGCCTAGGGCCTATACCTGTAGGAGACAGAATAATTAGTTGCATGGGCGGCGATCCCGGGGGTCGAAGAGACAAGACCCCCACCTTTTACAGTGTTTGGACACACCATACATTTGCCCCCAAATTTTGAAGAAACGCCCAAAAAAGGTCAAGAAATGTTATCGCGGTGAGAAAACAATCTTTTTACCTCTTTTTTGACCAAATCAGTTCAAAACTCTTTTTTGACCAGATCATAGTGTCCCCCTCACCTGTCAAACAAGATCGCCGCCACTGTTTAGTTGTGCACAGGCATGATCGAGTTAATTTACTGAGGAGATTTCCAAATTAATGAAGGTAATTATTTAATTTATTGACGCGGAGTTGGCGTCCGAGTTTGGGTTGTGTTAAACTGATCTGGCGCATTAGAAGTTTGACTATTACGATGACGATCTATAAAATGGTCCGAGGCGGATCCGAGCCCTGTATGCTATCGATTTTGAGGCATTTTTTTATGCAAATCTGCATAATTCGCTTTCAATCCAACTTGTGCGTAAGTGATTATGAGCGACCTTGAATAAATGAGACGTTTGGGGAATTAGCCGAAATTTTGGGGCTTGATCTATCGCGTGCTATCACTAGAACCGGCGCGAAGCATCGATCACTTCTCATCTGAAATCTCTTCACAGGCGTTGAATGCGTCGAAAACTGAATACGAAACATTTAACTTAGGCCCACAACTGACGTATAGGGCCTTTGCCGGTTATTAATTGTTAAGTATTAAACCATCCATTAAACTTTGAACTTCAAGACCAAGACCAAGACTTTTGGTCTCAAGACCAAGACTTTTGAAACCGAACTCCAGTGCACTTAATTGAGACCAAGACCTTGGTCTCGAGGACAACAAGTCTGGCTACCAACGACCTCTACTCATAATTATAGCTACAATGGCGCAGCTATCAAAACTGAAAACGATAGGGACTACTTTAAAATTATATCTTGATTCCCTTCTTCTCCGTAATCTTTATCGCTGTTCTATACCAGAAACCGTGCACCCAAAGTATGACCGTTTTCCTGTCACCTCTGATAGTTAACAATTTACAAAGCAATTTAGGTCTTCTAAATTTATAGTTTTCCACTGGCATGCGGTTGTTAATTATAGGCTTACGCTATGAAAACCTTCGATCGCAAGTGGTAGGCCTATAGGTCCATCATTATAGGCCTATAAACTTTTCAATAAAAGAACGGAAAGCCGAGATCAACCGATCAAGTCCAAAGACCGATGCCCTCGACCATTTCTGCTACTGAGCCGTACCGGAAAGACTGATCATTCAAACCGATCTTTCCAAGAGAAGAGTTTATCCTTTCTCAGACATAAAGTTTGGCATAACATCGTAAATGCAGATCAATCTCATTGAGCTTCTTTGCTGCTTTTTGTGTTCATTCCATAGCCTACAAGCGCAAATGATCTCCTCCGATTAGCTGCTCCATAAATCCTTGGAACTGCTGCGGTGTGATAACTCAAGCATGTAGGCCTAGGACTTAGGGCCTACAGAGACTTCCAATAATTATCGTCGTTATTTTTAATGAGTCGGTGAAAAGTGGAGCGATTTCAAAAAGCGTCGTAACAATAATTATTGTTACTTGTTTTATCAATCCAATGCATTTTCTCCATTAATTAAGTTGTGTGCGATGGTAATATGACATTATTTAATTTCTTTATTATAGGCTAATGATGAAAAAAGGAAATGATGATGAAAAACATAATATTTATAGTAGGCCCCAAAAGGAAGTTACAGCAAAAATGATAATGAATGACAATATACTACTTTTATTTATTGTTATGCTATCTTCCCTCCCATAAGTCGCGATTTTCAAGGTCGCGGTTTTGCATGGGCGCTGCTATTAACAGCGCGGTTGTGTGCGCGCGGTTTTTAACGGCGGGGTTTTGTGCTCGCGGATATCGATGTATATATCAACTCCGATAAATTATGTCTTAGAATCACTATAGATTCAAACAGATGTGATTCGCAATCTCGACAGCGGGAAACAATATCTTTTAATAGACCAATTCATCAACTCTTCTTGTATTCCAATGACGCAAGTTTGGTCTTAGAAATTGCAGCATAGGCCTATCAAATTTTGTCTGACAGGAACATCGATTGAAATATATCTGTTGCTAAACCACTGGCATCCATCTGTTTAGATACGATCGACCACACTCTAGTTACAATATATATATATGTCGTGGTCTACGCGGGTGCATGCATCAAGGGAAGAAAACCGACGTGTCAACAAGCTTGTTTACAACGCACGGAAAATTCTGCAGCAAGCTGTCAACATTAATTCGGTGCATGCAACAAGGATATACGTGTTCAGTAGGACTTTCCAGGGAAAAGTACAGTGACGTCACAGAACGTTCTGGAATCCGGGAGAACTCTATATAAGATAGACCTGATGTACATTAAGGGCCTTTTGACGAAGATTTGTAAACGTTGAAACATTGATCGTATAACGTTCAATCGAGACCAGCCAACCTGTGTGCTGTCTACGATTGTGATATTTGATAGACGAGTTGACTTACTCTACACTTAATCGACTTTATTTTTAAATAAAGATCTTTTAATAGTTCC
Source organism: Allolobophora icterica (assembly GCA_963556255.1). Lineage (NCBI taxonomy): Eukaryota > Metazoa > Annelida > Clitellata > Crassiclitellata > Lumbricidae > Allolobophora > Allolobophora icterica. Next base: position 65,639,047 of record OY744606.1, read on the forward strand.
TTCGTTGGTTCGTCGTTGCGATCGAAGGAGTCGACCGCGACATTATTGGTGTCAGAAGTGGAATCATCGGTGTTGGATCCGGTGAAGAAGACGCGAGCCGGCGGAGGAAGGAGTCAACCCGGAGGATCAAGAGACGGTCTGTTCCAGACAGCGAGCGGATCGAGACGCCTTTCTACCGTGGGAGACGGGTGAATCGGCATACGACAGTCGGACGGACGAAGTGCGTCGTTCGGCTGAGACAGCAGAAGACAGCAGTCAACATACGGGTAAGATCCTAGGTGTTGTCGTGGCTGAGAAGGAGAAAAGAGAGTGGAGTTGCAGCCGAGTGGGAGGCAGCCATTATTTCTCTTTCAATATCTGCTGATTATTTCTTTGAAATTTGATCCATTGTTGTGATCGAGGCCAGACTTGCGTGAGCTTGTATAGTTTTTGCGTACTTGGCGAGTGTACTTCTTTGGATACTGCATAGTTGCACTTTGGGTTGTGGAATTTTCCTTTTGTGTGGCGGGTTTGCCGCGTGGTGTCTGTTTTTTTTGTTGATTGTTGTTGACTGACTGTTTGTAAAAATGGAAGCGTTGACAACAGAGATGCAAGCGAATATTCGCAAAATGTCGTCTGAGCGCCTTAGGGTGTATCTTATGAAGGCAGGAAGGGACGAAGATGATGTTATGTCATGGGATCGAAATCAATTAATGGAAGAATGGGCCATGGAGATTGGAAAAGAGGAAGAGGAATTTAAGGGTAGTCCAATATCTCCAACAGGAGTGGATTACGAGCTGCAGAAGCGCCGTCTGGAGTTCGAAATCCGTAAATATGAAGAACAAAGGGAGGAACGGAAGGAGAAGGAAGAAAGAGAAAGGGAGGAACGGAAGGAGAAGGAAGAAAGGGAGGAAAAGAGGAGAGAGGAAGAAAAGAAAGAACAAAGGGAGAAGGAAGAAAGAGAAAGGGAGGAACGGAAGGAGAAGGAAGAAAGAGAGAGGGAGGAACGGAAGGAGAAGGAAGAAAGGGAGGAAAAGAGGAGAGAGGAAGAAAAGAAGGAACGGAAAGAGAAAGAAGAAAGAGAAAAGAAGGAACGGAAAGAGAAAGAAGAAAGGGAGAGGAAGGAAAAGCAGGAAGAACGAAATGTTAGAGATTCTTTAGCAAGTCGTACTAAGCGTTATAGTGATGCCCTCAAGAATATTCTTTGGAAATTTCCTTCCGACCCTATAGAAATTCCAGGTTTCTTTGATCACTTGGATGGTTTGTTTAATGTGTATGAGGTGGATGAAGATGTTAGAGCAAAATTATTGCTAGCCATTTTAAGTGAAAGAGCTAAGGCATTAACCATGCGCCTTACTGAGGCACAGCTCCATGACTACAAATTCCTGAAGGAGTTTTTGCTAAGGGAGTTTAAGATAAGCCCTTCAAATCTTAGAGCCCGATTTTGGTCGTTGCACAAAGCATCGGACGAATCATTTACGATCTATTCATCCAAATTGCGTGTGGCTCTTATGTATTATTTGAAAAGTAGAAAGATAACTGATGAGTTTGATAAACTTGTAAGTTTATTGGTTGCGGATCGGCTTAAGGAGTCCTTGTCGAAGGCTTGTTTAGATTATATCTTGGCCCAAGAAAAAGAGGAGTGGTTGAGCTGTGAAGACATAGCTAATGCGGCTGACATTTATGTAGCGTCGCATGATGGTGGGAATGACTTAGTATGCCGTAGTCATCCGACACCGAAGTATAACAATTGGACGAGAGGTCAACCACATGTTCAAGTCAATAACCAGACAGCTCAACCCAAGTCTCCCAAACCGGAAATAAGGGGTGAAGCCAAGATAGGTGCGAGGGTGTCTCAGGAGGAGGCCAAGGTAAAGGGTCTCTGTTTCATATGTCATCAGAAGGGTCATAGGGCAAGGGAGTGCCAGACCAAACCAAGTTCTAAAAAGGTGAGTACTTGTATATTTGGGAACCCAACTGAAGAAGTGATCGACTTAGTTGTTGAGAAGGTCAACGTGTTGCATGAGATACCTGAACAGGTAAAGCAAGGGAATTTATTGGATAATTCTAAACCAATAGGGTTGGAAACTGCTGTAAGGGTATACGAGAATAGTATTGATGGATTACAAGAGAGGTCGTATATCAATGTACAGATTGAAGATCTCCCTTCTCAGCCAGCATTATCTGATTCAGGAGCAGAAATTTGTTGTATTGATAAGAAATTAATTGAGTCACTAAACTTACCCGTGATTAAACGGATTAATATAATTGGTTTTCAGGGAGAAGGATGTAAGGCAGATGTAGTATACCTACACATGAAATTAGCTAATTCAATGGAAGGAACGACGAACATTGCGCCATCTTTGTGCGTCATGTTCGCTGTAGTCCCTGAACTAAATGAACGGGTTATTTTGACACCCCATGTTGTGGACCTATTAAGGGATAGTTCGCAATATGTAGTGATGGTAGCTGGCGTAGATCGATGTGTACAAATAAATAAAGGGGCAGAAGAAGATAACTTAGGAGTTAATATCGAGAAAAGTAACAGCAACGAATCCTTGCCGTCAGAAGTGAATGAATATTCTCAGGAGCAACTAGTTGATGATTCAGATAATTTTCTTGATGTTGAGTCAACAGAGTTCAAGTCTGATGAGGGAGTAGCGAATAATGATACTTTATTGCGTGAGCAACAGAATTGTCACAATCTTATATCTTGCTGGCAACAAGCGAGACAGAATAAAAATAATTTCTTTATAGATAATAACCTCCTGTACCACAAAGGGGAAATTATGGGACATAAGGTTAATCAATTATGTTTACCGGAAGATAGAATCGAGGTTGTCTTGCGAGTAGCACACGATGCCCCATGTGCTGGGCACATGGCTTTTAAGGCAACGAGAGCCAGGATCAAATTAAACTTTTGGTTTCCAAGAATGGATGAGAGGATTCGCGAATATTGTGCGTCTTGTCAAATTTGTCAACTAAGAACTCCAGTTAAAGTGGCAGATCGAGTCCCGATCACTCCTATTCCGAGGGCGGATGAACTCTGTTTTAACCATCTAAATATGGATTGTATTGGCCCTATGGTAGTGACTGGAGAATCCAACAAATCGAAACCCCAGTACAATTATGCTTTGGTTCTGGTGGACAAATTTTCTCGTTGGCCGATGGCGTATCCTCTTAGATCGCTTAATGCAAAGGGAGTTTGTGAAGCTCTGTTGCAAGTTTTTACAACTTTTTCTATTCCAAGGATCATCAGTTCTGATTGTGGTACCAACTTTACCAGTCGTTTGACGAAAGAATTCTTGCGGCGAATGGGTTGTAGTCCCAGATTTAATACCCCTGGACATCCTGAGGCAGCTGGATTGGTTGAAAGATGCAACCAAAGCTTGAAAACCATGATCTTTAAGCTTGCTCAATCTGATCCTCGTGGATGGCACCAATTGTTACCGTTTGTTCTGTGGAGCCTTAGAGAAAAACCTTCAGGCACGACTCATATTTCGCCATTCACTATGGTTTATGGAACTCTTCCTCGGGGTCCACTTAGTGTGTTGAAGGAATCGTGGGCTGGCGAACGAAAAGTACCTCTTAACTTAGGTAAATCACCCGAAGAGTATCTCCAATCACTGAAGGAAAACCTCGAATTCGCGAAAGTTTATGCAGATTACTATAGTGATATAGAAACAAAGCGGTATGCAGATTATTATAACTTGCGTAGTACTGACAGAAAATACGAAGTTGGAGATAAAGTAGCAGTATTAGCACCAGATTTTGGTAGTTCTAAATTTTATAGTCGATGGCAAGGACCTGCTACCGTAGTCAAGGTTAAATCCCCATATTCTTATATAGTAGAAATAGAGGGAAAACAAAGACATTTACACGCAAATAAGATCAAGCGATACCATGAACGACTCGAACAAGCGATGATCAATAGCTGTTCAGTAATTGTTGATCAAGATGAAGAATTTGGTATAGTAGAGGTTGTAGATCAGGAAGAACGTGAACAAATAAGCCCGAGTAAGCGAATTGATCCTCTGATTATAGCGCATCTTTCGCAAGAGGAACAGAAGCAACTTTTTGAAGTTTTGGATCGGCACTCGGCAGTATTTGTGGATAAACCTGGGTATTGTCCAGTATTAGAACATGAGATTAAGATAACTCATGATTTCACTCCTAAGCGTTTAAGGGCATATAAAGTACCTGAGCTACTTAAACCTGAAGTACAACGCCAGATAGAAGAAATGTTGGCATTAGACATCATTCGACCATCGAAAAGTGAAATGGCCAGTCCGGTAGTTTGCGTTTTAAAGGGACCCAAAGGTCAAAATGGCGTTCGATTGGCAATTGATTATCGCCATGTTAACAAATATTCTCTAGGTGATTGTTACCCGACCCCAGACATTGCTGACATCTTACAAAAGGTGGGACGGGCAAAGTTTATTAGTGTTTTCGACGCGAAATCGGGGTATTGGCAAATTCCAGTTCGGAAAGAACATCGATGGCTTACAGCATTCGTATGTGATGCAGGACTTTTTGAGTTCACAAGAATGCCGTTTGGACTCAAGTCCGCTAGCAATACCTTTATTCGTGCTATGACCCAAGTTTTACATCCAGTGCGAAGTTTTACCGAACCATTCGTCGATGATATGGCAGTGGTTTCAATGAATTGGAATGACCATTTAGAACATCTAGAGAAATTCTTGCAAACTATTGAGGAAGCAGGACTCACTTTGAATTTAAGAAAATGTAATTTTGCACAAAACAAAATAAAGTTTGTTGGCCATATAGTAGGGTCAGGTTGTATTGAACCTGATCCAGGTAAGATCGCTACGATCAATGATATCCATCCTCCAACAACAAAGAAAGAAGTTAGAAAGGTTATGGGTTTTTTCAGTTACTTTCGAAATTTTATACCTGCTTTAGCTGAAAAAGCACGGGTAATAACTGATTTGACACGAGATAACATACCTACGAAGGTGCCTTGGGAGCAAAAGCATCAAGAAGCACTAGATAAGTTAAAGGATGATCTCAGTAAAGCTACACAGTTGCATACCATTGATTTCACTAAGGAATTTGGTTTAAGTGTTGACGCAAGTGCCACCGCGGTCGGGTGTTGCTTGTTTCAGTGGACTGAAGAAGGTCAAGAAAAACCAATTGCTTTTGCTAGCCTTAAACTTACAGATACACAGATGCATTGGTCTACAATTGAGAGAGAGGCTTTCGCAGTAATTTGGGCACTTAAACGATTCAAGTCATGGATATTCTTATCAAAGATAATCATTTATTCAGATCATAATCCTTTGTCTTATCTCACAGATGCAAGCCCTAAGAGTGCGAAACTAACTCGTTGGGCGTTAGCATTGCAAGAGTTTAACGTGGACTTTCGATATCGTCCTGGACGTCAGAACACGGTGGCTGATTTCCTCTCTCGGTTGTGACTCGGATGGTGAAGGGGGAAATGGCCCGACACACAAGGATCGAGCCCGCAAATTGTGTGGATAAGTTGACTAACTGATGTGTTTTGTTTTGGTTGTATATGCTGTATCGAGATGGAGTCTGGAGGCCCGGCTTGATCGTGATGACCCGTTCGGGATGGTGCTGAAGACGTGTCATCATCTGAGGGCGGAGGGAATGTCGTGGTCTACGCGGGTGCATGCATCAAGGGAAGAAAACCGACGTGTCAACAAGCTTGTTTACAACGCACGGAAAATTCTGCAGCAAGCTGTCAACATTAATTCGGTGCATGCAACAAGGATATACGTGTTCAGTAGGACTTTCCAGGGAAAAGTACAGTGACGTCACAGAACGTTCTGGAATCCGGGAGAACTCTATATAAGATAGACCTGATGTACATTAAGGGCCTTTTGACGAAGATTTGTAAACGTTGAAACATTGATCGTATAACGTTCAATCGAGACCAGCCAACCTGTGTGCTGTCTACGATTGTGATATTTGATAGACGAGTTGACTTACTCTACACTTAATCGACTTTATTTTTAAATAAAGATCTTTTAATAGTTCCTTCGTTGGTTCGTCGTTGCGATCGAATGAGTCGACCGCGACAATATATATATATATATATATATATATATATATATATATACATATATATTAGGGTGGTTCTGAAATCTGAAATTTTGAAATGTGATTATTTCCGCTTATTATCTTGTTCTAGTACATACTAAAATAATACTGGCCAAATATGAGCTGATTTGAGCAATATTTAGAGGTAGCTCAATGAGGTTGAAGTTGTCAGAGCTTGTCTAACATAGCCTAATTACTGTGCATCCAAAAGATATAGTTTCAGTCTTACGATTACAGTTACAATTAGTAATTATTATTGGATAAAATTAAAGAAAAATGTTAACAGGAAAACTGAGACTCAGCCAAAAAAATTAAATAGAATTTGTTGATGCCTTAGATCATTTATTTGACACTGCTCACTTGGATGTCTTAAACATAATCGAAATCTAAGAGGATAAAGAGTGTCTGCTTGCCCAAAGAGAAAGAGGTTACCGTTGTTGTATGGGACCAGTTGATATGGTACTTACTTCAAAAGAAAAGAGGGCAACTAAAAGGCAAAGATCAAGCATGGAGAGAAAGCAGAAAGAAGATCAATATTTGGAAACCATGAATGAGAGAATTATTCTTGAAACCTCTAGTAGTGATGATTCAACTGAAGAATGTAAAGATGGTGGCAGTCAAAATGTAAATTTAGTGAAAAGGAAAACTCCTTTAAAAAAGGCCACTAACAACAAATATTGTGACACCAAGACTGGCAGCAGCTTTGGACAGGACAAAGTTAAGTAACAGGAAGGCAACATACGTGTTAGCAGCTGTAGCTCAGAGTCTAGGCCACAGCAACGTAACTAGGATTTTTCCTTTGGGGGGCTTAAGCCTTGAGCATGGCAACATTTATACAGTGTTCATACGAATTTTAGCCGTAAGCATACAACGGCCTGACTTGTTTGGGGGAGTTTAAACTTCGTTTGGGGGGCTTAAGCCCCCCAAGCCCAACGCTAGATACGTCCCTGCTAGGCCACAATGTAGATGACTTGAAAATCAGCCGTTCTTCAATACTTAGAGAACAAGAACAATATCGAGAAGAAACTGCTAAGAAATTAAAAGATATATTTAAAACAACTACATCATCTACACTGGTTGTGCACTTGGATGATAATTTCTTCCGGATCTGACAAGCAAACATTTGGTTGACCGTCTACCTGTCATTTTATCTGATGTTGGGGAAAGCCAACTTCTTGATGTTACCAAGCTACATTCTGGCACAGGAGAAGGACAGGCAGCCGCTGTTGCTAAATTGTAGCTGGAATGATTTATGCTTATTGAAAACTCTGGTTAGCTATCAACAAGAAAATCCTGCTCTCTCCAAGGTAGCCAGCAATAAATTTGCAGGTCATCTGTGGTACCTTAGTGAGGAGCTCGTGGCTTTGGCATTTTTTGATTTGGCATTGACAGCCAAGTAAAAACGAGCAATGGTGAAAGCTTTACATGAGCGACCAGGCCAAGATGATCCTCCTAAGAGAATGTAGGTAAATTTTCAGAAATCTGTGGTCATGAACATACAATGAACTCTATGCTATTTTTTGACTGGCTTAGAATCTCTAGTGATTTCCTGAAAAGCGATCCTGAAACATGGGAACTTCAAGATGATTACAAAGTTGCCTCAGAAATTATTCATCATCTACAAGTTGTAAATGACAATGCTGAAAGAGGAGTTGCTTTGATTGAAGAGTACACTTCCATAATTACAAAGAAAACCAGAAACAATATCTGTTTCAAGTAGTGCATGATCACTGAAGCAACTTTCCAGAATGCAAGAAAGAAATGCTTAAGTCAAAATAAACTTCAGCAAATGATTTGTGAGCCATATATTATTATTACATAATAACATAAAGTCATACTAATTAATTGAAATTATTTAGAACAACTACTTTAACAGTTTGTTCACTTAATAATAACAGCAATTAAACATTGTTGTTTCATTAGGTAAAGAAAATATTAGAAATGATGGATAATGGAAAAATTTCTTTTAAAATACCTTTATGTCAAATTTAAATGTTATTGAGCTACCCCTAAATGACAAGATAATGTTCTATAACTTTGCACAAATTTCTTTTATATTCATTGGAACACAACTAAAAGCGGAAAGTCAAGAAAAAACAATTTTAATTTTTTCCCATGGAAGTCAGAACCACCCTAATATATATATATATATATACACACACACATATATATACATACATATATATACACATATATAGCCTACAGCGCCGACTCCAGGATTTTAGTTGTATGCTCACAAGCATACGAGACCACGCGTAGACCGGGGCCCGGGAACGAAGTGAGCGAAGCGAGTAACTGGCGATTAGGGGTCTGGGGAAGCGTCGTAAGCTCCCTATCCGTCAACGTTTTGGGAGCATTTTGGGTTAAATAAAGGCTATTTTGGGATACTTGAAAGACAGGCAACTGAAAATAAATTGAGCATAATTTTCCATGCAAGCATGGCCTGCATGGGTTAGACTTAGACAATTGAACCAAGTGTAGGCCTAACATATTTTTAATGTAACTTGGTTTGGTCTGTGGTAAGTAGCCCATGCAGACGTATTGTTTTTGCCAGTGAGGCTTAGTGAGCTCATGCTTATCTCTTTCAAATCTCAATGCTATTCGGCGATGATCATTTCTGTCAAAATCCTTCAAAACTTGCGTAGTGTTTATCTTCACGAGTGCACATCCTTATGAATATGCATCAACGCCAGACCACATAAGCGATCGGATGCTATTGTTGAACGTAGATAAGCCTTGAGTCGCTTCAACGCACTAAAGCTCCTCTCAGCTGAAGCCACTGATACATGCATAAATTGCATAGTGAATAAAATCAAAAATAATGTGTTCAGATTTAGATATAGATCCTTCGTCATAGGATGGCAGTCTTGAAGGAGATGTTTTCTTGTCAAAGTCCTCCCACTTGAATAATTATTGTCAACGTTCCAGTTCAACCGCAACATCGTGTAGAGCAGTGGTGGGCATACTACGGCCCGCGGGTCGGATCCGGCCCGCCAACCCTTTTTATCCGGCCCCCACCATTCTTCAGCTCATATGATCAGAACTGATAATATTCTTTTCTTCATTCAGAAGGGAAAAATTCTCAAATCTACAGATTTATACTTTAAATTTCATGTGTTCGCATCCACTTACATCTGTCAACAAAGATTTTCAACTATGAAGATTAACAAATCCAAGTACAGACCTCATGCAGTTAACTGATCTAAACTTGAACTCAAACTGCGAACTGCAGCCAGTGCAATCACTCCGGAGTCCGGATTATGAGAAACGTGTTAATTCGTGCTCACAGTTGTATACATCTCGTAACAGCCAAAGTATATTTAATATATTATAAATAAGTAAACTTCTTACCATGTTACTCGTTATTAAAAGTTAAAAATTTGTTTCCCGGCCCTCTGAATTTTTTTGGCGTTTAATGTGGCCCAATGTGCAAAAAGTTTGCCCACCTCTGGTGCAAAGAAATAAACTGTTCGTAAGTTTCTTGAATGTTTGTCCATTAAGAATCTGTCATGTGGTCCTCTTGCACTGACGGCGATCTTGTTTGACAGGTGGGGGACACTATAGAACTGATCTGGTCAAAAGCAGTGTTGAACTGATCTGGTCAAAATAGGTAAAAAATAAAAAAACAACTGTTGACCTTTTTCGCTGTTTCCTCAATATTTAGGGGTAGGGTGGTTCTGAAATCTGAAATTTTGAAATGTGATTATTTCCGCTTATTATCTTGTTCTAGTACATACTAAAATAATACTGGCCAAATATGAGCTGATTTGAGCAATATTTAGAGGTAGCTCAATGAGGTTGAAGTTGTCAGAGCTTGTCTAACATAGCCTAATTACTGTGCATCCAAAAGATATAGTTTCAGTCTTACGATTACAGTTACAATTAGTAATTATTATTGGATAAAATTAAAGAAAAATGTTAACAGGAAAACTGAGACTCAGCCAAAAAAATTAAATAGAATTTGTTGATGCCTTAGATCATTTATTTGACACTGCTCACTTGGATGTCTTAAACATAATCGAAATCTAAGAGGATAAAGAGTGTCTGCTTGCCCAAAGAGAAAGAGGTTACCGTTGTTGTATGGGACCAGTTGATATGGTACTTACTTCAAAAGAAAAGAGGGCAACTAAAAGGCAAAGATCAAGCATGGAGAGAAAGCAGAAAGAAGATCAATATTTGGAAACCATGAATGAGAGAATTATTCTTGAAACCTCTAGTAGTGATGATTCAACTGAAGAATGTAAAGATGGTGGCAGTCAAAATGTAAATTTAGTGAAAAGGAAAACTCCTTTAAAAAAGGCCACTAACAACAAATATTGTGACACCAAGACTGGCAGCAGCTTTGGACAGGACAAAGTTAAGTAACAGGAAGGCAACATACGTGTTAGCAGCTGTAGCTCAGAGTCTAGGCCACAGCAACGTAACTAGGATTTTTCCTTTGGGGGGCTTAAGCCTTGAGCATGGCAACATTTATACAGTGTTCATACGAATTTTAGCCGTAAGCATACAACGGCCTGACTTGTTTGGGGGAGTTTAAACTTCGTTTGGGGGGCTTAAGCCCCCCAAGCCCAACGCTAGATACGTCCCTGCTAGGCCACAATGTAGATGACTTGAAAATCAGCCGTTCTTCAATACTTAGAGAACAAGAACAATATCGAGAAGAAACTGCTAAGAAATTAAAAGATATATTTAAAACAACTACATCATCTACACTGGTTGTGCACTTGGATGATAATTTCTTCCGGATCTGACAAGCAAACATTTGGTTGACCGTCTACCTGTCATTTTATCTGATGTTGGGGAAAGCCAACTTCTTGATGTTACCAAGCTACATTCTGGCACAGGAGAAGGACAGGCAGCCGCTGTTGCTAAATTGTAGCTGGAATGATTTATGCTTATTGAAAACTCTGGTTAGCTATCAACAAGAAAATCCTGCTCTCTCCAAGGTAGCCAGCAATAAATTTGCAGGTCATCTGTGGTACCTTAGTGAGGAGCTCGTGGCTTTGGCATTTTTTGATTTGGCATTGACAGCCAAGTAAAAACGAGCAATGGTGAAAGCTTTACATGAGCGACCAGGCCAAGATGATCCTCCTAAGAGAATGTAGGTAAATTTTCAGAAATCTGTGGTCATGAACATACAATGAACTCTATGCTATTTTTTGACTGGCTTAGAATCTCTAGTGATTTCCTGAAAAGCGATCCTGAAACATGGGAACTTCAAGATGATTACAAAGTTGCCTCAGAAATTATTCATCATCTACAAGTTGTAAATGACAATGCTGAAAGAGGAGTTGCTTTGATTGAAGAGTACACTTCCATAATTACAAAGAAAACCAGAAACAATATCTGTTTCAAGTAGTGCATGATCACTGAAGCAACTTTCCAGAATGCAAGAAAGAAATGCTTAAGTCAAAATAAACTTCAGCAAATGATTTGTGAGCCATATATTATTATTACATAATAACATAAAGTCATACTAATTAATTGAAATTATTTAGAACAACTACTTTAACAGTTTGTTCACTTAATAATAACAGCAATTAAACATTGTTGTTTCATTAGGTAAAGAAAATATTAGAAATGATGGATAATGGAAAAATTTCTTTTAAAATACCTTTATGTCAAATTTAAATGTTATTGAGCTACCCCTAAATGACAAGATAATGTTCTATAACTTTGCACAAATTTCTTTTATATTCATTGGAACACAACTAAAAGCGGAAAGTCAAGAAAAAACAATTTTAATTTTTTCCCATGGAAGTCAGAACCACCCTAATTTAGGGGGTCAAATATATGACGTGTCCCCCACTCTTAAAGGTGGGGTCTTGTCCCACTCAACCCCCCCCCGGATCGCCGCCCATGTCCTCATGGAGCCGATATTCTGAGGTAGTAGATGTGAAGCTTGAATTCGATCATGAACATTCAACAGACGTTTTTGAATTTCTGTTATAAGGTTCAGTGCTGACACTTGGCCAGATTAAAACGTAGACGTTTATGGGACATTCATGCCTGCAGCTTACTTCCTTATAATATTTATAATAGCTCGCAGAGTCAAATGGCTGGTCCGTCTAGATGATCTTGAGAATGCGTTGAGGCACCACAAATGTAATATAATGCAATTGCAATGTAGGCCTAACTCTCCAGAATAATTAACCATCGCTATATCAAATCACGACCTCAAGAGACACGGGTTGTTGAGGTCAGTTTCAGTATCAGGTGAGTCAGACCAGAGGAGACACGACATAAAATAATCAAAGCGATACAGTTTTTTGTTCAGGGCCTCAACTGCGGTTGTTCTATAGTCTCAGGTACATGGAGAAACTCCAGCTAAAACGCGCAGTCTCTGCGGTCGTCTGTAGATCGATGAAGCTATGCTAATGAAACAACGAAAGAGCGATAAATTTCCCAGTCCGCACGAGTTACAGGCTGCAGTGCATTATATTATTTTGTAAGGAATTCATTTTTCATTTACAGCGTAGCACAGTGCCGGCGAAACCGTAGCACAGGAAGTGCAATTTGTTAAAGGAACTATGACTATTGTGAAGCAAGGATATAGTAAACTATGAACCTATTTTTGGTGTTTCCATATTATTTTATTAGTTATTATTAATTGCCGGTTGAACAATTTGACGCTTGGGCCTTAAGGGACTCGCCTTGTATAGGGGAACATTAATTATTACTTCTAAACGAGCAAGTATATCCCCAAATATAGACGCCCACATACACGCCCACACGCCCACACACGCCTCTAACACACACACGCACACACACACACACGCACACACACACACACACACACACACACACACACACACACACACACACACACACACACACACACACACACATATACATATATATATATAGCCCAGATGCAGCCGTAGTAGCGTCAAATGCTGATCAATGTAAGATAAACAATATATATTTACTGTACAAAAATAGGAGCCTACACTTGTAGCATAGAATCCAGTTGTTTTAATAAGACTTGCTCTTCTCTATAGTTTGCAGGCCCTAGGCCTATATAAGATTTAGTTAGCGCCTCAATGTAGTACGTTTGAGAATACGCTGTCGACCGTTAAAACAGACTTCCTCCGTCTAAAGCAACTTGACTTGGCTTAGATCCGATTGTCCGATTAAGTCTAAGTCTGACTGATTGCGTGCGACGATGACAAAGCGACTTCTGCATTGATTGTCTCGTAGGCGCGCGTTGATTTGTGACGGATGGAATAAGTCTCCAGCTATCCCATGGGAATGGCATTTCAGCAGCGGACTTCAAGAGTCTCCGGTTGAAACGAAGGCGAGATTGGATTTCGCAGTAATGAAGTTCTGCTGGTAAAAGCCCTGATCGCCGCTTGCGTTTATACGTCTATCAGAATTCCGGAATAGACTAGCCTGGTTGTCTGTTTGGATGTCCGTCTGGCTGTCTGTTTGGATGTCCGTCTGGCTGTCTGTTTGGATGTCCGTCTGGCTGTCTGTTTGGATATCCGTCTGGCTCTCTGCATGCCTGCCTCCAATGCTCTGCCTGCAATGAATGGGAGATATAGGATAAGAACATTGTGGGCGAGGGAGAAAATGCGCAGAGGGAGAGTCAGAGTTTGGGGTCATGACACTCCCATGGCTCCAAATGTTGACGAGTTTCATCCGATATCACTGACCATCGATGATCATCGAATATTGAACCGCCGCTCAGTCAGAAACGTTCAAGCAGAAAATCTAATAGATAGGCCTATTTGCAGTCATTCAGACTCAAGGGCGTAACCCTGCCTCACAAACTGGTTGTAGCAAATTAGCGACATATTGACTGGAAAGGAAGAAGTAAGGCGTTTGCACAATAGGGGTCCAATGTGCATCCAATCCACTTTTAGTAGCACTTTCAAAAGTTTATAGGCCTAAAACTTGAGTTCGAGGCTGGTCGGTAGTTTGGCCTCGTGTCAGTATCCAAAGATTATTTCTTCAACAAAGGATAGACTACTGCACGGAAATAGCATGAAGCAAAAGGGCAGACTGATTTATATCAAGCTGGTGATATTGATCACATGAAAGCGGCTTTCATGTGTTTTATGTAAACATTAGGCCTATATGCAAGGGAATGCTTCAAGTAGAAGGTCTCGATATCTTTTCTTTCTTTCTTTTCGAGCGAGAATTTAAGTGAACGATAATTATTGTTTTAATTACGACTATACGGTGGACCTACAGATCAAAGACGCTGAATTCAATTTTTTTCATAAATAGAAATGTTATCCCTTTTAAGTAACGGATTGGAAGTTTGAGTAATGCTTTGAAATCAATGTTAATTTTGCCTTCATAGTACTTGTATATTACATTGCATTTCGGTTATCAACGGGTTATGAATTTTTGTTATGTAAATTTCAGTTTTACTTTTCCCTGTGCTAAAATACAAGTACAGGAATTACCGGTACTAATTTTGTTTGTAGCGGAATGGACTTCAGAAAAACCATGATATATTTTATCTGATATTAGAAACTGGTTAGAACTGGTTGCTGCTTAGCGTTGTTTTAATAAACTTATTTAGCCTATTGTGATTCAATGAAACACACATAATCAACAAAAGCTATGCTGCAGAAATTTCAGCTAGTTTGAGAAGTTGAGAACTCTTATACGGAGTTGAAATTCTGACATGTATATAGGCCTAGTCACTGTAGTGTATATAGGGCTAGGCCTATGTATTTCTTAATCAAGCCACATTATCTTGCACATAATTACAGCAGACAATGAACAGTGCCTAACAGGGATCGACGCAGGCATTCAGAAAATGCTGATTAGCGCAGATACTAATAGTTCTTGCTCGACGTCGGTTAAACGAAAAAAATGCAAAATTATGATCGATCGCATGCAGAAGCATCTGCAAGAAAACGAAAGACTACATCAACGGCGTGTACTAGCAGCAGCAGCAACATCAGGAGCAGCAGCAGCAGCAGCAGCAACAGAAGCAGCAGCAGCATCATTCTGTAAGCAAATGATAAATAGACCGCCAGACTGCGTATGATGATAAAAAACGAAAACCAATTACTGGCCAGCTTATTGCTGTGTGATCAGACAATCTGTTCGTATGTGAAGCGCATACTGACGCAATCGCAAGGCTATTTACGTGGCGCCTGATTTACAGACGCAGCATGGTGCATTTCCAAAGCACTAATTACCGCTGCATTCCCAAGGTTTGACATGAGCACGCTGAGCAGTTAATTATAAGTATTCAATTGTGGTGGAGCACTGTGCGGTGGTGTCAGTTTCTGTGGAAGAACGGACTGATGATAGATTTGAAAGAGGCTTAAGTTCATTTGCATGAAGGAGCTCAATTGGAGCTATTTCCTCATTAGCCAGTTCAGCTATAATTGCTTCACTGACCTCCAGTGTCAGTAGGAAGATCTGACGGCGATGCAGAAAACCGACCGCTCGCCTTCATATATCGAGGCCAAGTAAATTGAAGTCGCTATCATATTTATAGCTGCCTCTCGAGCATAGGCGTAGCTACATTGAGGCAAGAGGAGGCAGTTGCCTCCTCTTGGTTTAATAAATTTAAACATTTTCCTTGGGTTATAGCCCTACAACTAGATGTTGCCTCCTTCTGAACGGTGAATCCTGGCCCAAGAGAAGAAATTTAAGAAGAAATCCCCAAAAAAGGTCATCAAATTGACAGAGAAATCTCCAAAATAAGGTCATCAATTTCTTCGGGCAGCAATCTCCAGAAAAAAGTCATCAAAATTTTTGACAGAGAAATCTCCCAAAAAGGTAATCAATTTTTTTAGGCAGCAATCTTCAAAACAGTCATCAAATTTTTTGTAAAGATTTTTTGCCTCCTCTTGAATTTAAGTCTGGCTACGCTCCTGCTCTCGAGGCTAGCTTAAGAGACTGCCTTTTTCTTTTGATGAGTTATTCGGTGTCTGTTAAGGAATCGCTCGATTGTCTGCTAAAGATAATTAGTATACTAGTTAATTAGGCGTCCCCATCTGGCGGGACCTTCTGGGACTCCTATGTAGCCAATTAAGTTGAAAAATGATTTCTATTTTACTGTCATCGTTGTACTCTTATAATTATGGTTGGTTGCAGAATAAAGTGATTTGATTTGATAATCGTAATGTGGCTATTTCTTCAGCGCCCAATCCTGTATGCCAAAGTGCTCATGAATATTTGATAAGGCTCATGTGAGTCCTAAAAGATTTGTTGCGTCTCTCACTTCAACTTTATCTCACAAATTCCATGGCTTCAGGGTGAATTACCATTTTCACATGATCGCATATTCCCAATCTATTTCTAATGTAGACCCTATCGGTTTCCATAGCGCAATTATCATAATGCATCAGTCAATGATGAATTGAAAAGCAGTTAAAAATCCCAATTCGTTGGAAAATCCCAGTCGAAGTCTGGTTAGAGAAAGGCGATGATGATGATGATTGCTCTGAAAGTGATGATGATGCTAATGATATGATAATGACGACCATTATAATTCATTCATACATTCATTCAAAAATTTATATAGCGCCACTTCCAGGAAACTACTCGGAGGCGCTCCCGATTCCAGCACGGCGAAAAGAGCAGTTTTCAGGCGGTCATAGAAGGTACCAGAGGAAGACCTAGGATGTAGGCGCAGCTCAGGATGAAGTCATTTTCATTACGGCGTAGTATTAATTGATACTTCCAAGTTCGTCAGTTAAGATGGTCAGAAAATGAAGGGTGAGCGAAACTGAGGTTATACCGGTACGGAAATTAATTAGCGTTGTTCCTCTAACTCACTTATTAGTCAATTTATCGATAACACACAGCAATTTTATGACAAACTATAACTGAGACAAATCATTGTTACAACCTTAAGCATACGTGCATAGACAAATCGATCTCAAGAAGAATATCTTCGTTGCAAAAATACAGAAAACATATAATATAATAATAATATGCTTAACTGAAACCTTATAGGTTGGATGAACATTTATCGGAAATGGCTCTACTCGTCCTTCTCACTGTGAACGATACAAACATCTGCCAACAACGTTTCAAAACTGTTCTCTTTTGTAAGGCTGGTCTGGGAGCGCATCTGACTATATATCTTGAAAAGGCGCTAAATAAATGCTCTGAATGAAAGAATGAACGAAAGAGTTCACATATTGTATTGGATTATAGATGGTGTAGAGTCACTTCCTCTGACGTTTGGCTACATAAACAGTATGTCTACATGAGACAGGGCTATTAATACATCTGACGTTTTGATCAATAGGGGAAGTTAGGGTCAAACAAGAAATTTGCAACCATGGCTTGGGCGAAATGAGAAATGTGCCTATCCTTAGAAACATAAATTGCTTCGTGTGATTCATGTGTTCGACTATTAACCCACAATGCGATTAACTGTTTTATACTGTGCGATTCAGTTACCTGCTGGGTTGAGAACAGTAGCCTAACATTTAATTGTAGAGTACGTATTTCTAAGTACACTTTTGATTTACGAAACAAACTCCACAGCTAAATGAAAAAAAATAAAAGTAAATGTTTAGACTGTGGACACTGTTATAGATGAAAACAAGACTGTGTTTAGATTTTTTTTCTTTTTTCCAACAGAGACTGCCAGACCACAACATATTATAGGCTATCAACCTTTGAACCCTTTCCAATTATTGCTCAGGTTCTAAATATGCAACCTTTGAACATATCGCCTTTGACATACAGCCATTGAACTATTTACAATTCTGCTTAAAAAACTCATAAAAATTGTCAACACAATTATTGACAATAAAGTCGATAAAGCATAGTCTATTAGCCTATCATAGCCTATTACTTCCACACGAAGTTCCTTTTTTGCCATTATTCTACTACCGCAGCTTTCTTGTAGTTCCATATACTTTTCATTCTACATACACCGTTCTTAATAGGCTCTGAAAAAAGAATTCTTTCGGCCACTTTCCAGCGAGTAGTACGAAGGCCAAAGCCATGCACTTGCCAAGACAACAGATATAGGAATTGGGTCTTGAATTAAGAACCCGTAACAAAAATAGCACTGAGTGAGCCTACGCGGGAGTCATCCCTTAGGGGCATCCCATTAAAACACAACATGAAATGCTTTTGTTCTGACTGCATATTTTGTTACACAGTTGTGTTTTAATAAAACGGATTTGGAGTCTACGCATGTAGGCCTTTACCTAGAAATAGCGGTAGGCCTATCATTATGTGATCATTGCAACTCTCGCCTTTCCTCCCTTTGAAAATATTCATCTTTATATATGTGTATAAGTATGTATATGTAGGCCCTATGATCTGTGTGTAGGCCTATGTGAGTGTTCCCTTCATGTGTGTTTATAAAAACTAAAAGCATTGATTTTAGCGCGAATAATATGCTTCACAATCGCACTTGTATAAACAAAAACTATTCATTCCGGAAGCGCTACTGCCAAGAATTCACCTATCTTTTCACATTTGGCAACAGACAACAGTAAACGCTGGTTTTGTCGAGCTAGATGTAGGGCCTAGAAACGAAATCTCGGAGAGTATTTTATGATTTCTGCTACTAACATAGACGTTACCAATACCATAGTACGACAATTTAATTTTCGGACTGCATAGGTATAGTAGTCCGGGGTTGTCTAGTAGTGAACCTAACGCATACCGATCTCCGATAATTCCAACGTCTTTGTTCGCGCTCACAGATGCGACGCACGCGGTCGAAAGAAAGTCATCGTTGTTGCCTAGCAACAGCATAAACTGCACCCTGCTGGTTGCCTTCACCGATCGTTGGATATAGCCTATATACGTCCACGTTACGCATGCGCACTTAACTGCTGGTGTTACTGCGTCCACAGTGAAGTCGTCGAATACAAAATGGAGGCCGACTAAACATGTATTGTGTACGACGGCGGTGTAATGTCGCGGATCCTTGGTGATAAATTTGACACGCGTGTGTCACGAATTCAATCAGGCGATCATTTGATCTCAGTCTTTATTGTCTTTTTTCGGGACCGTATTCAGTTCTCCGTGGCCTAAACAAATTTACAGCACCCATTTGACCGTTTTAGGATTTTTTATTGGTGCACGCGTCGGCAGTTACGATAAAGCAATGCATTGAATGGGTGACAGCAAAGAAAGCGGAGCGAGAAATCGATTCAATTTAAAAATCTGGAATGCAGTAACACAATCTGCTCAGTCTTGTACAGTGTTAGATGCGTCGAAAGACGTACGTGTTACTGAGGTTAAGCTATACTATGCGTTCCCATAATATAGAAGCCGATCATGTTTCAGATCCTGGTACCGTAATTGAATGGTTGGTATGGTATTCTAATGGAAATCAAATAATGGACTTTGATCAGCATTGCAGAAACATCGGAAAGATGCCTTGCTTATAATTTGCTTACTTATATTAAACGTTTCTGCTGTAAGTTCGAATGCATTCGCCCTAACGTTAACTCCCCTTCGTTCAGTACTTCCTTTGCATTTCTATCGCGTGTCTTGAATCACATTGAGCTGTGAAATCCACATATTGTGAAAAGTTGAGGGATCGTTTTGCGATATAATAGAGCTCACGGTGCCCTCAATTTCAAAGATACGGCTTGCACATTCCGTCACCTAAAAGAAACCCAAAATTCATCTTCCTAATCAGTGGTAGCAATTGTCCTCTCCCCCAAAGTAAAATCACTGATGACTAAATGTTATGAGGCTATACGGCAGTCTTGTTGTCCTCGAGACCAAGGTCTTGGTCTCGAGTGCACTCGAGTTCGTTTTTAAAGTCTTGGTCTTGGTCTTGGTCTTGAGGTTCAAGGTCTTGGTCTTGGTCTTGGTCTTGAGGTTCAAGGTCTTGGTCTTGGTCTTGGTCTTGGTCTTGAGGTTCAAGGTCTTCTTGGTCTCGCAAGACCAAGACCAAGACCGGCTGTTAATATGAACAGTCATTTAACAGAACTCAAGAATTCTGTTTCAAGCCTGCTTGCATCATACGACCAATATCTATGGATGGATACAAGTCATGTTGGTCAGGAAAACCCATTGGCAGCAGCAACAGTTATTCTGTATCAGACGGTATGATAAACCATGGGAAGATTTCAAAAGGACTCACTATCTGTACATTTACAGCCATTGTTTGAAAGCTACTCTGTGTGTGTCAGCGACTTCAGCACCCGTAGAACGTATTTTTTCACATGGCGGAATTTTTATGAGGCCCACCAGGCACGTCTTGGTCAGAAAATTCTGAGCGAATTGCTTTTATAAAATACAAAAGGCATTTGGTATAAGAGTTAGCATGAAGGACTTTTGAATACAAATTCGGATTTCTCTGCAGTTTGCATTTAAAGTTAATTTGCTTGAATAAAATAAAAGACTCATGTTTTCATTAAAATAGCGAATATTCCGACTTGACAATTTTTAGTCTTGACCTGATTTCGATTTTTTGGGTCTTGGTCTTGGCCTTGGTCTTGAGGTTCAAGGTCTTGGTCTTGGTCTTGGTCTCGAGGTTCAAAGTCTTGGTCTTGGTCTTGGTCTCGAGGTTCAAGGTCTTGGTCTTGGTCTTGGTCTTGAGGTTCAAGGTCTTGGTCTTGGTCTTGGTCTTGAGGTTCAAGGTCTTGACAACAAGACTGCTATACGGCTATAACAGAGCAATCACATTTGCAGTGTCATAGACCTATGTTGAAGAAACATGGTCGAAGTTTCGTCTGCGTCAGCATCAAGCCTAGATAAAAAAAAGACAGCAGGAAACAGAGAGCAGATGTTAGCCTACCAGCCGTAAAACACATACGACGCACAAAGTATCGTGTCAAGGAAGGAATGAAGGAAGGAAGCAAGGAGGGAAAGATGGAAGGAGGGAAGGAAATAATTTGCTCAAATTTGTACAGTTTGAGAAAGGAAGGAAGGACGGACGCAAGGAAGGAAGCAAGAAAGGAAGCAAGGAGGAAAGGAAGCAAGGAAGCAAGGAAATGAGCTAACAAGCAAGGAAGCATGCAAAGAGGAATAGAAGGAAGGACGGTAGAAGTTGATCTCCAACGGATCAGTGAGTAAGCTTTTGAAATTGAGACGTAGCTTAGGCAACCAGATAACTACATGCCTATAATCACTGACTTGCAAATGACTTGCAAATGAAGTAATAAATCGTAGTTTACGAGTCTGCCAGCTGAGGTTCAGAAGAATCGATTCGTTCTAACTCAAGGTCAGGCAGTGGCTAACAATCCATATTCCAATATACACGTAGGTTTAGTTGTTATTATCGTTATACATGAACGAGACTGAAATATTGTAATCGTAAGTGTAATCTCGGAATGTCCAAAGCGCTACTTAAGAGCCAAGCGCAGGGAACCTGTTTATTCACGAGCGCGTCATCTCGTCAGAGTGATTGTCCAGAGATAGGATGTGAAGAAGCAGATAGGCCTACTGTTGCCAGAAGACCAGAAACAGAAGCAGATAGATGAGCTGTTGAGGCGGGTTTTGTTTAGGACGAGAGAGACTGAAAGACGGAGGAGTGGATGAATGCGTGGAGCCGTGGAGGAGTGGATGGATGGATGTAGTAGATGGATGGATGGAGAAGTGGACGGATTGGCGGAGGAGTGGATGGATGGGTGAGGAGTGGATGGATACGCGGAGGAATGGATGCATGGGTGGAGAAGTTGATGGATGGGTGGAAGAGTTGATGGATGGGTAGAGGCGTGGATGTATATACGGTACACCGAATTCTTTCGCGTATATCTTAACCAACATTCGTCTAATCTGCCTGTCAAGTTGATACAACTGCCCTAGATTAGCTTACATTGATATCATGATCCGAGTTGGATTAAATGGCAACCGTCAATGTCATTCCATGAGCCGACAAAATGAAGAATTGATCTAACAAAGTGTGCCTATCCAGAACGACGCACTCACCCGTGTTATGAAATTTCATATGGCCTACATACGTTATTCGTGAAGCTATTCAGTCGAGCGAATGAGTTTGATCGATTGAAAACCATAGATCACAATAATTTATGTAACGTTTGTATAATTATATGCCTACTTGTGGTTCTAAGTTTGAGCGATCGAAAATGCAAATGGTCCTAAATGAAGATGACTGCGCCGACGATGAAATCTACAAAAGGAATGGAAAGATATGGGAGCTGCATGTTGTAGCGACTATCGATCCGGATGACTCGAGATTGAGTCACACGACTTTCTTATGCATGATATTATTTTCCATCAGAGATTCTCGCTCTTGATTATTTCTTCTATACAAAACCGGAGTCTTTTTCACTGAATTATGTGACAACATTGGCACATTGACCACTATACTCAATTCAATGCTGCAATTCGACCACGGCTGATGAGAAAGATAAGCCAACCACACAAAGTCAGTAGAGAGTAAAAGATTCCATTAAATATCTCATAAGCTGTTCCTATAAAAAAAACTGGGATGATTCTAGTCTTTATGCGTGTTCTAAGATCTAACCTGTTTCCATTTGTAGACCTGAGTAATGTTTATGTTCTGCAGATCATAGCTACATATTCAATTCAATTCAATTCAAAGATTTTTATTGCTTCCAAATAACGTTTGTCTTCCAAATAACGTTTGTTTATATATTACTGTATATAAATCAGACAGTCTGAAACTGTTTATAATTTTGCATCTATTTTTTTGTTCTACCGATATTGTGCTATTGTGCTACTTTTCGTCACTGTACGTATTGTTGTTGCAAAGAATGAGCGTTTGTTTCATGTTAATAAAAGATTACTTACTTACTTATTAATTATTTTCTTAACTATTCCAAAGGCTTTTGGATAGTTCCTGCCTGCGCAGAATGCTAATGGCTGCATTATAATCGCATTAACTGACTCCGAATTTGAGCACCCGAGACAGGTTCGTTGCCTAGAGGCAAAAGGTAGGCAGGAAGGCAAGTGAATGACCAGGAGTGACGAGGCTGAAGAGATGCTAGAAGAAGGGGAAGGGATGGTGAGAGGATAAGGGACTATATTACTTCGCAACTTATCATGTAGGCCTATGTAAACGAATAATCAATCAATGTATACAGGCGGTCTTTTCAGAGAGGCAAAGCACATTGCCCAGTCGAGCAATTTTAGAAACTGAGATCTGACAGGTAGCGCTAGGCCTACATGTGATTTACAGCCATTACTATACTGCCGTGTGGATTGTGATTACCTGGCGAAGGCACGATTAACTAGAAATATTAGAACGAGTTATGGGTAAATATAGTGAAATAGGCCTAAGTATCAGAACAACTCAGAACTTTAAATCTTTGGCACAACTACATTAATGCACAACGAGCAATCGGGGACCAGATGTTCAGATAGTTGATTCAGATTGCTTCCGTGTCAAGACTAGTCAGTTGCGACAACCGAATTGATGATAGGACCTGATTGTGCCAATGGTGTAGCTTCCTTTCATGTCAAGCACAGGACGAATGCTGTGACGGTCAGTCATGCGTTTGTAACAATAGTCTGGAGAGGCTGGTTAGCTGTTTTCTATTAGGAGAGCTGATCAGGTTTTAATCGAATATGTGATATTGGGGTAACAGATCGAAGTGTTTAGGCTGTTAGGAATCCATGTTGGCAGGCACAGAGATATTGGACAGTTGCTTGAGTCGATCGCTTAGACCACTGACTTTGAAAACGGGTTTGGAGAGGTTCCGACTAATAGGAGTGTCATCTCGAACAGATCTGAAGATCTCAGAATATGAACAATAAACAGATGACAGCAAATGAAGCAGCCTCCTATCATCGGCGTACATATTACGATCGATTGAGACTGATATTTATCGCTTGCAATAAATCTAATCAAATCGTGAATATTTGTCGTTTTTATGAGAAATTCGCTGAACTATGTTCACTTCAAGACAGATCGAAAATCGGACGACTAGAATAAATTCGTATTAATGTCAGCACCTAGATGATTTCTTTACTTGTTTCAGATTTGTTAAAGCAGGGCACACCAAGTGGTCTCTCTTTATGGCCGATGGCCTCTCACAGTGGCCTCTCTAACTGTGGCCTCTACCAGTGGTCTCTGCTAATTGCCTTTGCAAGTGGCCGCCGAGGTCGATGCAACAGCGACATCTAGGCCCTATGTCCTGTGCCGTCTATCACGATACATGCAGCCTGCAGCCGACGTTTTTACAGACTGATGCTGCAGGTTCATAGCAGAAGAACAAGCGTAAGCCTAGTGCTGCAGTGTATGCGGATTTTATTTATGGACGTAGTGCATTTAAAACCAGTACACCAGAAAACATGTATGTTTAGATAACCATAATCGGACTTAGGACGTTTATAGCAAGAATACGTTCCACAAGGATTAGGGGAAAACGACAAGGACACATCCTAGATTTCGCAGCGCAGCTCATAAATGTCGAATGAACGCAATGTGTGGATCAACCGACTGAACGATCTATGAAGTAAGAATTAGATTTTAATAAACTGGCAATGAAACTAGTCATAAGTTTTAATTTAAATGTTTTAACGCCCAAGGTAAAAATAATCCCTCAGGCTCTTAGAAACTATCCGAAGAGCTTGGTCGTTTTGGAATTAACGGTCATCTTCACCTGTCAATTGTGTAAAAGTGCCTCGAAATGCAACGGCATAAAATCGTTGTGTGCAAATTGAAAGACGCTGATAGAGGCGTGTTAAAATCAGTTTATTCTTAAATATATACTGCAGGGAACATTTTAAAACAAGCTTTCTACGGGTCAAAGGTTGTCCATGACGTCAAGAGACTACGTCAAGATATCATCATGTTTCAGGCGTAAGATGTGCATTTGATCAGCACGTAATCAATGCTGCAATTCGTCAAAGGCCAAAGAACGACTCTTTGTTCACTATAATATATATATCATATATAATTATATATTATATATAGTGTGTAACCGTACAATATAAATATACCTTACACACAAAAATTGCATTGTAATTGCGCCGTATAGAGTTGAGCGTACATTGAATTGAAAAATAATATTAATTCATATTGATTTCGTAATTTATTTTAACACACATACCTACACACACACACACACACCTACACACACACACACACACACACACACACTCACACACACACACACACACACACACACACACACACACACACACACACGCACAATCATCTTGTCATTTAACAGTGTACTTGCATATTACTATCGTATGCTGATTTATACAGATTAATATCGTATGCTGATTTATAAAGATTACCGATACAAATTGGTTTCAAACTGGTAAAGAGTTGAGAAGTTTTGCATGATATTGTGTGAAGGAATGTTGCTGTAAAATTTTGCGATAGGATTTGTACCACTACCAATCCTATTAAGTTTGTTGATATAAATTAGCCAAAAAGAGAGGTCTGTCAAGGACAATAAGCTAGGCCCTATGCAAGCTTGCACGGTTAACTCGTGAAGCAAATATATCCACGTTTTCAATTATATCAGCTCTGATAAGTACCGAACATGTCCAGTCGGTCTGTGTTAGGCTACCAGATAAACGACGAGGTCACATCGCCTGTATATTTGATATCCATTCAGCCACTTTTAAATTACATCCACAACAGTGGTTAATTGTTTGGATTAATTAAAATGTCTTGCATGGAAGAGTCAGGTATAAGTCTGTCCTTAGTTGCGGTCCAGGATTAGCTTCCAGTCTGTCGAGCAAAACAAACAAGGTTATTGTGACAGTACAGAATCAGGTTTGTTTCTGGATTGGCATTTCATATCCCATCTAATATCTCATATTATATATATATATATATATATATATATATATATATATATATATATATATATCAGATCTTATGTCCAAGATAGATCTAAAGCATTAGCATTAACTTATAGAAAATTTTGCAGCCGATGAATAGCCGGAAAGTAGTCGGATGGTCTATAGCCGCTTAATTCCTTCCCTAGCACACTATCTTTACGATCTTTTCGAATATCAGAACTTCTATAGCGCATGGTAAATAAAAGTACTGCACAAGACGGCTTCCTATTCCCAGTTCCAATCCAGAAGGTCAAGGCTAGAAGACCTAGAGACAGCTTAAGGGTGATAAATATGCTGAAACACGTAGGTCTTGAGATCAGATCGGAAAAGCAGCAAAGCCAATTCATCAGACAGAATTAGACAACGCATTTCATGCACTGGTAAATCTCTTTGACCCAGTGTAAGGCCATGCAGCATAAAGATGGGTCTGAGAAGAAGTGTTTTAGCAGCCAGTGAAGCGTCAAAATGCATCTATTCAGACCCTTATCACTTATGCCCTACTCTGGGCCAAATAGAAAACATAAATACATCATACACATTACACAGGGTCTCTAAAATGTATTACATTTGGAGTTCACATGAGAATATTGCCATATTCTCTCAACATCTTCAACATACGAAACTGCTGTTGAGTTGTTTAAGTGTGACGAATCTCCCGTTGTCTAAAATTCTGAATGTAGTTTAGAAATGGAGCTGTGGACTGGAGTTGCTACTGCTGAACTGTATACCTCTCTGCCTAACTTCACCGGATGGGGTTTTCGTTCGATCCATGATTGTCTTCAATATCTTAACGATCAAGCAAATCAACTACAACTATGTAAGTTTCCTTTAACAGTGTCATCATTTTGTTCAGCTTCAAACATACCTACATAGGCCTACATTATAAACAGGTCTATACATATTTAATATTTATAAACATACATACATATATACGTGCATGCATGCATGCTTTACTACATAGGCGTATACATATATTGCATACGTACGCTTGCATGTATATCTGTATGTATATATACACAGGCCTACGTATGTTTGTAAGTATGTAGGAATATGTACATAACATATATAAACCAAAGGCTGCTTGACATTATAGCGAATATAAATAATATGTGGGCCATAACCCTTCCCTTCCATCGGAGACCTGATTTTGTTGTTTATCCGGAGAGGCATTAATCCCATTTTCCATCTACGTGTGCCTGTATAATATATACATGTATGTATGTGTGTATGGACGTATATATGCATGTATGTATGCAAGAATGTATGTATGCAATGATAATAATAGTAGAGATTGAGTGCCATAGTTCGTAGACAGTCGAAAAAATCGATGCAACGATTCAGAAGCACTTGCTTGCATGTATGTATGCATGAATGTATTCTTCGTGTATGAAAGACAAAAAAGACAGTTGACGAAGTTGATGAGCTGAGCAGTTGTCGATGGTGGAGACACGTAACATTGTAAAGAATGAATTTGCAGGTTTCGATCATTTTATATTATCATGTCCATCATGATCCTAGCAGGCGAAGCTTCGCAGAGTGGACTGTCTACAAACGATACTGGTACTGCACTGAGTACCAGGTTGAATGCACTGGATTTTATTAGCTGAAGACAAAAGCTATGGAAATTTATCGATAGTTGCAGACAATTTTTTCCCGATTATAACAAATATTGATTCACTGAGTGCTGGCGCATTGACAGGCGGTGTGACTTTAAAGTACAGTGTTCATAGTGTTCAACTTAACGTCTATGCGCACACAGAAGTGTCCATAATATTGATGACGTTGTCCATATCTACCATTGAATGACCTGTGATTAAATTTCTAGATTTTTGCATATAGCAATCAGTCACAGTTCGATTGCAAGCTCTGCATTCAATGACTATGGCATTCCACTCAAAAGATTGCTGCAGCTTATGATAGGCTACGTAGGTGTTATATAGTAGCAGTGAGCAGAAATGCATTGCTTACTGGAAGTGGTAAATCTCAGTAGTATGTCCATTATGATCTCACTTGCACGTTGCTGATTAACTGAAACATGTAGTTCCTACACTGCTGTGTTGAGGATGTAGCCAACTATTCACTGAGGTTAAAGCTATAGTTTCAACTGTTCAATAGAGCTAGCAAGTAGCAACTCTTCAAGTGCGCCGGACATTATAACATTGTCGAAATTGGCCAGTAATTATCCTTCTGTATCATGGACTCGGAATTAATCGACGCTGCGTCGCCTTGCTGACCTTTGCCTGACCTTTTACTGAAGAAGGTCTTCCTATTAAGGTCTTCATACACCAAATTGCATTTTTATATTTTCAGTTAAAAACGATCAATTACGCTACTGCAATGCAACCTGGGACGAGATCCTGTGCTGGCCGGGTGCAGTTGTCAATACGACAGTACGTCTGCCATGTCCTCTACTCAGAGGCCTCGACACGACCAGTACGCAATGCCAGTATATTTTGAAATTCACTAAATATAGGCACAGCCTACTACTATTAGGAAGTGGCATAATCAGGTTCATTTGGAGATAAGAGACATTTCATTTTACTATGTTTTATAACCCAATGTCCTAAGTCGTGTCATGCAGTAGGCCTAACCAGGCAGCCTCCTATTTATTCGGAACAGTTTCTTCGACCAAAAATACCCAATCTCCTTTATGTCATAGTCATGCCTTTGCCAAACAGCCTCCGATTCAGCACGTCGGTAATTCTGAAAGTCTAGACTGCTAAATCCGGTATACAATTTCAGCAGGTCGCGTCAGGGTTATAGGAGTTATTCAGAAATTATTGTTTGAGTTGACGCATCAAGCAGCTCACCTCAACATAAACAGCATAACTTAGATATATAAAACAAAGAAAATATATAAAACAAGGAAAATTATTATTGAACGCCTATAGCCCAATTGTTGTACCATATTCACATTTGAAACAATTCAGCAATTAAAACGGAAAACTTTAGTTGCTTTACTAATTTTTAAAGATTTTGAGGTACTGATTGGCTACTCAGAACATCATGAACATGTATGCTAATTAGACGTCGAAAACCTGAATTTCCAGTGGATATTAGTTTAAATGTAGGTTATTTGTCTGAAGTGAACAAAACTTCAGTTCTTGAATTTTTTAACCGACAGAATTCGCGTATAAGAAGTGTGGAGAAGATGGTCACTGGCAGGGAATGGATCCAAACGAACGCGGGTCTCCGGAAGGTTGGACGAACTACATGGGTTGCTATACACAAGAGTCTAGACTGATCTACGATAAACTCTTTTCGAAATCATCATCTGAGGTTTGCCTCTCACTATGTGCGAGCATGAATAATAGTAATCTGCCATCTTTCCAAACTGCCAACTTTTAAATTAATAATTATTTTTCTTGTAATTATATTTTTACCAACATCTTGGGCCTAATATTCATTGTCAACGCAATCAGCATCATTTATGTACGCTTGAATTGCGGTTGATCTTCAGCACAAATCATTTATATAAGTTTTTTAGCTCCTAAAAGCGCTACTTGTAAGATTACCCAGGCATAAAGATAAGCAGAGAATTTGTATTGAATTAAATCAGATGATTGTTCAGTAGTAGATTTCTTTTTGCAGTACCGTAAGCACGGAAAGCAATTAGTCAGTAACATTTCTTGCCAACTCTGTGCTTGCACAATGACTAAGCAGAGTGTATCATATTTATTTGACTGTGACAGCACCTGAAGCGGATTGCTTGCAGGGCCAAGATGGTGGAGGTGGCTGGGCTGAGCGTGTCTCTGGTGTCCCTCTTCCTCTCTGTGTTCGTCTTCACATTTTTCAGGTGAAGCTTAAAGTTTGTATTGAATGCGGCACGAAGTAAATTATTTTGGACTATCATGAGTATTTGCCCGTCATATATGACGGGTTGACGGGCTGAAACGTCGATCACCATTTAAACGTAATGGTCGGTCTTGGGGAATTTCTTAATTCATGGGACAACGAAATTTTGAAGGACTAGTTAGCAACAATATTGCATTTTCCAGTTTTATGACGTCGTGTGGACTTCTAGCAGGAATTATCAAGGACTATTTACGAACAATAAAGTAGTTGCCCTGTATTGCACGTGACCAATCTATGTTTAGGCTACTCAGTCTTCGCCTTGTATTTGCTCCTTTCCCCCCTCAACCCGCCGTCAGATCGTGTGCTATAATGAGGGAGTGAGAGAGGGAGGGAGGGAGGAAGTGAGTGAAGGAGGACGGAGGGGACAGAACTAGGGCGGGAGGGAGGGATGGAGGGAGCTAGGAAGGGAGTGAGTGAGGGAGGGAGGGAGGGAGGCAGAGACAGACTTACTATCCGCTGTTCTTCGTCTGTCTATGAATACGTCTGTCTTTCTATAGACATCTATGAATCATAAACAGACGAACAACGGTTAGTATTCCTCCCTCAAATTAGTCTTATTGACGTCGGCCAAGGGAATGTCGAGCATTGAAATGCGGCCAAGGGCCTCTCAGGCATAGAACATTCCTAAGCGTTTATCTTGCGATGGACACACAGAGCTGAGA
The DNA here is from genome assembly GCA_963556255.1 of Allolobophora icterica. Lineage (NCBI taxonomy): Eukaryota > Metazoa > Annelida > Clitellata > Crassiclitellata > Lumbricidae > Allolobophora > Allolobophora icterica. The sequence goes on from OY744606.1 coordinate 65,669,322, forward strand.
AATTATATGAGATATAATAGCCTGAATTCAGAGCTACTAATATTAATTAAACTCGAAGAGTAGTGATGTGCATTGTGTGCTTTTATTCCTTTCTAGTATGTAAGCTGAGAGAGTAAGATATGAGGATGATCGGGTAGACCGGGGTGGCTAGATGGTGAAGAGTTCACGAAGGTTCTTTGGCTAAGAGTATTGTATAGTGAGTTGTAGGTTTGCGAATGAACCTTGTAGTGGATGCGCTCAGCGATTTTCAGCCAGTGGAGTGATATAAGAACGGGAATGATATGGTGATTCTTGGGTGTTCTGGTGACAGCTCGGGCGATTGAATTTTTGATGAGTTGATTCGTGGTTGAGGTAAAGAGAATTAAAGTAATCAAGCTTGCATTCGCCGTTCTCTTCTATGATACAGAACTCTTCGCTGTGACAGAACCCGGATGCACCGGCATTTGTGCGTAGCAATACTTATCCACGTGACCATTCAACTGATCGCCAGCGTCGATAAATTGATTGCCTGCGCCTCTTCCCATCAGCTTGGCGCTCTGGCAAACTCACGCGGGACGATCGACTCCACGGTGGGTTATAATACATACATCTAAATGAACTATCACATTTGCATGTTTGCCACGTCTAGTCTTTCGATCGTCATTCTCATTTCATTAAATGCTATTATAAATCAGCTGATAAGTATATTTACCTATATTGTGCCTAGTCTTTATTAAGCACGAGCCCACACCAATCTGCAGACAGTGCACTAAATTTTTCAGCTCTATATATACACTGTGTCCGGAAATAAAGGGAACCCCTTTGTAAATAATGAAAATAATTAGTAAATGTGCTTCGATTTTCAAAATTCCAAAACTGTTTTAATCAACTTATGAACGGCGTCCGCTAAAAAATTACGTCATAGTGACGTCGCTAAATTAGAAATTTAAACAAACTGTTAGAAAATGGCTTTCAGCAAAGAAGACAAAATTACGATAAGATTTTTACGGAAAAACAAACACTACGGACACTTTCAACAAACCTTGTAGTATAATATCATTCAAGTATCAAAATAAAATTCAACCACAATGTATTATTGCCTTTTCTCCGCACCCGCGGGTTAAACCATTGATTCTGAGCATAATAGTATTTTCTCTTCTAGCCAAAGCTCTGCGAAGCCTTACGTATACTGGTTGAATATTCGAAGACCGTTATGTTCACGTGGATGTTTATCGAGGGATTCTATCTGCATAATATGCTCGTTGTCACCGTGTTTGTAACGACACCAAACTATCAGCTATATTACGCAATCGGTTGGGGTAAGTTTGCTTAATAATAATAACAGGGATATTACAACTACGACTACCAACAACTACTACTACTACTACTACCACCACCACCATCACCACCACCACTACTACTACTAGGCCCCCTACTACTACTATTACTACTACTACTACTACTACTACTGCTGCTGCTGCTGCTGCTGCTGCTGCTACTACTACTACTACTACTACTACTAATAATAATAATAATAATAATAATAATAATAATAATTATAATAATTATAATTATTATAGTTATATCTCTAATATAAGCTCTAAATATATTATATATGATTAAGATGTGACAACGCATACTAAACTGAAAGTAATCGAAATTAAAGTTTATTCCCTTCAGCGATATAATTTGGCTTCTGTATGCTACTTCATACTAGACAGCAAATACGCAATGAAAGACCTTCCCACTTGTATTTTGAGTTTAAAGTCATTCAGATCCAAATTTAAGATTCACGTTCTGCGACCTACTTAGCCGCTGTTACATGCCTTCTTAAGTCGAAATCAACATAGCTTTTCCATCAGAGTATGATTTTTTTTATTACGATCTCACTTGACGCTATCGATTGAAGCCTTGATCATAATGACCACAGCGCTAGGCCTATTTAACTCATCAATACATATAATATCCGTCGAGCGTGTGTCTGTCGGAGGACGCTCTGGAATCTATTGTGAAACAGAAACTGTTTGTGACGTCAGTACTGCCGTCTTGACGACGGCGATCACAGCATTTTAACCAACGACATAATTATATTATAGGCCTACACTGCCGTCATAATATGACGGGTAAATACTCTAGTTAGATTACATTAGATTATCAAATGAACGAACATTGCTTGTTAAATGTGTCGATAGTTTAGCAAAATATTTTTCATGGTTGCTTTCTCTTAGGATTTCCGTTGGTCATGACGGTGCCTTGGGCGATTGCAGACGCTCTAAATCAGACCGAGTCGTTAGTTTCTACCGCTAACACTTTATAGTCCAAGTTGCTGTAAACGTTTAAAGCCAATTAACTCAGTTAATCGCCTGCCGCATATGAACTCATTGTTCTTACTTACTGAACTCTAGCATTATATAGCTTAGTGAGAAGCACCTTCGAGAGGCACTGTAAGACTCGCAAGAAATATTTAATAAATAAGCTTACCAAATACAGTTAATATGCATTACATGCAGTGGAAGCGTATGTCTATGTCCGTCAGTGGCTGACTACTAGCCTACTTACGCTGATGTGTTTGTCAAATATGATCTTGCATTCGTGACACAACAATGATGCATGTATTCAATTATATTGGCATTAGAGGTCCACCGGAAAGACATTTTCCACCGAGTACCGAATCCGAGTATTTGGATGTACTATTTGCTGGATCCGGAAACGAACCGGGAACCATTTGTTCCATATGCGAAGCTTCACATTTTCATGTAATAAAAAAATATCTAACTAAAGTTGTGTACTTGTAATAAGTGACTGATACATTTTGAATTTTAGTCATTTCTGTGCAGTTGTGATGTTTTCTAAAATTGCATTAAATTCAATAAATTGACATAATTTCATGAAAATGGAATTGAATTCAATGGATGTGTAATTGTTTTAAGGCTGAACATTTCTAATTTTATATAGGCCTACGTAAGTTTATTGAATAAGATTTAAAGAAAAAAATTTTGTAAAGAACATTTTTTGCAACTATTTGCGTCTACAGTATTTGCCGAGGCGAATAGTTCCGGAAACTGGATTTCCGGCCGAGGCAAATGTCCGAGGCGATTTCCGGTGGACCCCTAATTGGCATATCGGGCTGTAATCACAAGTCCGTAGTTCTGGAATATAAGAAGAATAAGCACGCTTAGACATCCAGTCTTATCCAATCTAATCTGCAAACTTATCTGGCGCCTTTAATGCATTAGACATCACTCGATAGTAGCTTTATTTAAGGTCTGCTAGTTACAATTCATAACAAAGTTGTTATTTCATCGCGTTCTCAAACATAAGCTTCCTAATTGAAATTTAAAAAAAACAGCAGCAGAAAATATATGTTAGACTTTGAGCAAAGAATAGATTTATTAAATGACTGCAAAAACAGCAAAATTAAATGCAGCCTTAAGCTGCATGATAAGGATTAGTTTTGATGATTATAATAAAACTCTGGTTAAGATACTTTGGTTTCAGTTTACTTGTATTCTAACGGGCTTAGATAATTATTGTTTCAGCTGTTGGGTTGGCTATACATTCCGGTCTTACTACTGGATTTTAGAAGGTCCAAGACTTGCTATCATATGTGTAAGCAGCTTCTTTAAATTCAGATTATTGTTTTCAGCTGTTGCAGGTTGCTACCCTGTAAGCCTTAAACCTGGTATTCTCTTATGACACTGTGTGTCCGCTTGCGTCTGTTTTGTGCACGCGTGTGCGCTTACGTGCGTATGTATGTACGATAGTTCGTTTCTTATCATTGTGCAAAATCAAAAGTTCCGTGACTCATAGTGGGTCTTCATTCCCTTTTCATAAGACCCCGCAACTGCTGCTTCTAAGAACTTACTCATGTGTTCAAGCCATAATTATATAGGTGCGAAGAATTGAAAATCGTCTTAAAACGAATTCTGTTAAACCATTTAAAAGTAGTATGCCCGTAATGAAATTAATACTTAGCTTCTGTTATTGTCATAATTTATTTATATGCATGAATTTTTAAGAATAATGGATGATGCCCTAGTATACTGTTCAATTTTCAGATAAATGTAATTTTTCTTCTTCGAATTGTGGGAGAACTAATCCGGAAGTTACGTCAGAATAACTCGCCAGAAGCTCTGAAAGTCTGGTATGCAAGACGCTTCCTATCGAAAATCGGATGTTATTTCCTATTTTGGCTTTGACTATCGTAATCATAAACTCCAAACTTCTAAAGCGCCACTCGAAAGCGAAGGGCAGATGGGCAGGGACCAGCTAATTCACACACATAGGATTCAGAATAGTTTCTAGAATAAATTATGCCTGCCAGCTTTTCATTCATCAACAGAAAACTTTTAGATCACGTTCACTGTCTCCTCTTAGCTAATTATTCTTAATATTTAAAATATACTTGTTCCTCTTTATAGTCGCAATATTAACAAGAGTTAAAAGTTATTGTGTTTCTGCAGAATAGCAGGAATAATATAAATATGATGGTCTATAGTATACTGCAGTCTCTGCTTTCTGGTATGCTCTACCATGTAGTACCACCTTCCATCATATTATACTACTATAAGCATGTGTTATGCACGTGTGGTGAATTCAATATGTGGGCCTTCCCCTTAGATTATTCAAATGACCTTTCTCTAGAACCTGTTCGTACTACATCATGGCCTGAGCGGATTCCTCTCTGTTGGATTTTGTGCTGGGATCTCTACATGTGAGGGCCACTGGTTATACAAGTCCACTGGTTATACAAGTTTAATGTCACAGTTGTAAGCAACTATATAATGTAATCTCGTTAATATTGCGGCTTAGATTGCGTTAGTTATGTTATGCTATAGGCCTATTTACTGTGATTATAGGGGCCTACTGCGATGTTATAAAATGTCTGATTCAGGGGCCACATCTTCCATGTTCCCTTCCATCTGAGAGCATTGCCAGAGTGGGCCACCGTATCCACCACTGTACCTTTCTCTATGCTCTTTGCACTGGCTTTCCAACCCAAGATGAAAGGTGGAGGGTACTTGGCCAACGTGGATCACCCTTGAGTCAAAACATTGATAGCGAAACTATATAATGTAATCGGTTCTGACCTATGCATTACAAATGACAGCGCTATAGAAGGTTTTCGCGGTTGGTTAGAAACTAAGGCGATGCGAGTCATGTGACGTAACTGACTCGCGTTTCTATTTTTAGGAAATGTGCGAGAGCAGCGCTGATTCTGTTGCCGTTGCTCGGAGCAAATAACTTTCTGATGATGTTTGAACCGACGACCGTTTCGTTGGTCAAGTTCGGCATTTGGTCGTTTTCGGGCAGTTTCTTCGTATCGTGTCAAGGATTCTTCATCTCGCTATTCTACTGTTTCCTCAACACAGATGTAAGTGCTCCATGTTCATATCATGCTTAAAATATACCGTAATAATAAGTAAGCAGTCTTTAGTTGCATCCATCAACACACACATTGGGTTAATGTTGGGCCGACGTCGTGGTCACTGTTGGCAAATTGTTGTAGACCTACATGCGAAATCGGACCACAGCTTAGTATTTTCAAAATTGATCCAACGCTTGACCATGTTGGTTTCACGTTGTTTGACCTTCCAGTTTACAAGCGACTACCAAAGTCAACCTGCTCACTGGACCATTATTAGTTTTCAGCGTTGAAGGACATCCTATGGCTGCCCTCCTCCTTTCTCCAGGCTTGGAACTGGCAGAGTGATAATTAAATTAGAACTCAGTGCCACATTTATATCATTCGTGTGTGTGTATAGACTCAACTTTTAGTAGAGTCTATATTTCGTACTACTGCCGGCATTGGCAGTCACGTTCGTCGAGTCCTGGAGACTTTTTCCGCACCATTCTTCAATATCATCTGTCGATTCCCTGTGAGGTCTTCCTCTTTTGTTCGTGCCTTCCATTATTCCAAAAATCAGAGTTTAATTTTTCTGCCCTCCTTAACTCCGCAGATATGTCCGAATAGTCTTAGCTTTCTCCTGATAACTTTTTCAATGAGATTTTCAGTCAGATTGATTCTGTGTATAATTCCTCATCGCTGATATTCTGAGTCCAGCCTATTCTGATAATCTTACGATAGGATTTTCGTTCGAATGCTACGGCTAGGGACCAAAGGCCGCAACACGTAAGTCATTAAAAAAGGTCCACTCAACCTATTTTCACTCGCGAGATGGCGCGTTGTTAAAAAATTAGATGTAGGACGTGATGAGCACCTTGCATGGCTGCCGTATGCAGTTAAATTCGACTCCTGTAATAACTTGTGATCATCCGTTCATACTAATTTGTAATCATACTGCGTAATTGTCAGTGTGAAAATATTAAACGAAGATTATTATTATTATTATTATTATTATTATTATTATTATTTTTATTATTATTATTATTATTATTATTATCATTATACAAGCTAAGATTCTTTGTTTTCAGGTGCAGCAGACGTTGATGAAGAAGTGCTTCTGCTGCGAAAAGATGCTAGCGAGGAGACGAGCGCGAGGCAGCAGTTACTGCAGCAGCAGTCGAAGAATGCAATCGTATTCATCAACGACACGAGCATCCTCCAACGCCAGGCAGTCATCGACCCCATCTAGTTTCATGTCTCGGTCAGCATCCGTAACAGCAGCCGCTGTTGTAGTATTGGCCCCAACAGGAACTGTATAGTTCCGACTAATCCTATTGCTAGGACTTTCAAGTGCACAAACACCAGCCATAAAGACCAAGACCCAGTCTTGTTGTCCTCGAGACCAAGGTCTTGGTTTCGAGTGCACTCGAGTTCGTTTTTAAAAGTCTTGGTCTTGGTCTTGGTCTCGAGGTTCAAGGTCTTGGTCTTGGTCTTGGTCTTGAGGTTAAAGGTCTTGGTCTTGGTCTTGAGGTTCAAAGTCTTGGTCTTGGTTTTCCAAGACCAAGACCAAGACTTTTGTCAAAATGAACAGTCATTAATTTTAACAACGGCAAGAATTTTAAAAATTTATCCAATAATTACTCATACAGCTATTGCTTTAGTATTTACATGGTGTGAATGAGGCTTCACTGTTGTTTTTGACAATTATTTTGACTTCCGGTTATTTACCATGGAATGATTTCAAAACAGACTCACGATTAATTTGTACATTTACATCCGGTTCTTGAAAAGCTGCTTTGTGTGCTAGCGATTTCAGCACTTGTAGACCGTGTTTTTTCACATGGCAGAATTTGTATGAGGCCCCACAGGTTACGTCTTGGCCATAAAATTCTGAGCAAATTGACTTTTATAAAATTCAACAGGCATTTGGAATAACATTTCGCATGAAGGACTTTTGTAAATATGAATTCGGACATCTCTGCAGTCTCCATTTAGAGTTGTTTTGCTTGAATAAAAGAAAAAACTTATGTTTTCATTAAAATAACGAGTATTTCGACTTGACAATTTTTAGTAAGGAATAGAAGTCTGGATACGACTGTGATTTTTTTGGGTCTTGGTCTTGGTCTTGGTCTTGAGGTTCAAGGTCTTGGTCTTGGTCTCGAGGTTCAAGGTCTTGGTCTTGGTCTTGAGGTTCAAGGTCTTGGTCTTGGTCTTGGTCTTGAGGTTCAAGGTCTTGGTCTTGGTCTTGGTCTTGAGGTTTAAGGTCTTGACAACAAGACTGCCAAGACCACTCGGAGCACCAGGAAAATATCAATACCAGTCTCAATGCAGGCAATACCAGAACGAGCAACAGGAACCAGCAATACCAGGACAAACCAACAAAAGCAAAATACGAATGCCATAAAAATGATTTTATGTCAAACAAGACTAGTATCAATATCTATGCGGCAAAACTGCTCCTGAAGAGTAGCGTGTCTTCAGTGAATGGAGAAACTTAATACAGAGAATTCTCGGTATAATTATCTAAGATTCAGTGTAGTGGCAGACAGTGTATTAGGACACTCACACCGGAAACGATATGTCGAGAGAAGACCAACAAAGTTACACTCTAACAGAGTAACATGCTAACAGAGTTACACGCTAACAGAGTTACATGCTAACAGAGTTACATACTAACAGAGTTATATGCTAACAGAGTTACACGCGTACATATGTTACACACGGTCTTACAAATAAACTCTAACTGTAACTGTAACTCTTCAAAGACACTGAGTCCATCGTCTTTGATACGGAGGAGTCGTTAACAAACGACGTGTAGGGCCTAAACGAAGTTAAATACGACCATGTAGGGCCTACATGCCTCATCGATTTTGTCTTGAATAACTGGCTCAAACGATTTAGATTTTCTGGGCACCGATGAAATGCGGAGATTACGCGTTCTAGAATTTGTTATATCAGAATTCGTGTGATAATGAATCGTGTCATGACAAGACTTTCATGCATAAAGTGGACTTTTGCTGCATTCTTTCAACATTTTTAGTATTCTTCTATGCTAACCTTAAAAAACTGCACACAGTCCATTTAAATCTCTGTAAATCCATCAGCAATCCACCATGCATTACTGAAGCTCATTATTCACAAGAAATACAACTAATAAAACGATGTTCTTGGTGTCTATATTATGGCAGATAAGCAATTCAGTTATTTTCGAGGGCCAGTCCGAAGGACAGAAAGGAAACTTAATCGTAATCTCCAAACTTCTAAAGCGCAACTCGTAGGCCAAGCTCAGGGCACCAGCCTATTCACAAGCGCTGCGTCAAATCCGAGAGATTTTCCAAAGTGTAGTCCAAAGGAGGTCCGAGTTCGGTTACCATGGGATCCAGATCAAGAGAGGAGACAGAGTAGCTGTTGAGGCGGGTGTCGTTTAGGGAGAGAAGAATAATTGGAAGGCGGAGTATCAGTTGAGTCAGGGTAGAAGTTCTTGAAAAGTTGAGACTTCAGTTTTGAGTGGAAAGCCTAGGGTTGATAGATAGAGGAGGATACGGAGGAGGATGGAGGACGTGTTGTAATGGTGATGGAGGAACCGAGAATCTGCGGAACTCAGAGAGGGGATTTCCAGAGGCGTGGTGTTGTGTTGGATGTGGCTCGGTTGGAGAAGTTGAGATGAGTAGTGACCGGGGTTCGAGAAAGACTGCAATAGGAGGATGATAGGGTGGAGCCGGTTGCCTGGATGGTGAAGAGATCACGGAGATACTTGGGGTGGGAATAAGGACTTTGCGGGGTTTCCGCCTTAAGGACTATAAGCACGATAACAAAAAGCTCTTTGAGTCTGGAACAGAATGACAATGCAAATATATAATTAATTCAATCATTCACTCAGAGCAATTTTATAGCGTTTACATATATGCAAACGCTTTATTTAGTTATAAGTACTTTATATTAATATATAAGATATGTTACATATATGGAATCATCAGTGCAAACAGACTGCTTAGGTGTAGGGTCTATTTAAGAGCCTTGTCCAGCAACAGAAATAAAAAGAAAACTTATACGAACAACATCGTATTAAACGACTTCTCCTATACGACAATGAAACAGATCGAGAATGCTTTGGCTTTCCACTTCGATGGAGGACGAACGAGTACACATGGCGCAAACCAACTGGCCTATGACAACGTCTGTGCCGGACAGCGCGCAGAACAAAAAACGCCTCGAGCATCGTCATCGTTGTAACGGACGGATACTCCGACATCCAACCAGAAAACGCGATTCCTCAAACCATCAACCTAAGCGCGATCGGAATCCCGCTGTACGTCGTTGCCATAGGAACGAGTATAAATGCAGTCAAGGTAAACAGAATGACGTCAACAAACGTCACCAGTCACATGATCCACGTTTCAAAGTCAAAAGACATCATGGATGTCTTTTGAGTTGCTCAGCTGGATCTGTTAGTAGGTTTTGATCCGATACAACAATACATATCATAGATGTCAATTGTGCGACTCTAATCAACGTTTGCCTCTCTGCCGTGTTTTATCTTTGCAAGGATTTGTCGTAAAATGCCTAATAGCTATGTACTTTAACTGTTTACGATAGTGCAAGCAGAAATTGTATTACACTTTGACTTGCTCAGTTCGGCATAAACTGTCCAGTATAGACTGATGATAACCTCTCTTTGGCGCGATTCAATGAAGCGTGTTCTAGGTATACTGGCGATGCAGTAGGCCTAAGCCTATATGTTTTTAAGTATCAGTTTGGCCGACTGCACAAATGCCCTACGTATTTCTTTTGCCCCTCATATCATTCGGCGTAAATCACTTCGAATTTACAATCAGACGCAGAGAACGAACTAGAATAAAATGAGGAGGAAAGTAGGAAGACAGAAGTGAGGATACCATAAGAACTTGTTTGCACTGTGACAATTTTAAAGTATGCAAACGATGTCAGAGAATTTTTGCCATGTTCAAACAGTCAAACGTAAACGATGCAAATAGAGTATCAAATCGATTGCATAAGACGAATTTAACTAGTAAACAAATGTAAACGTTTGACTGCTGCAACTGAAAGCATCTTGAAAAGCTAACTCAGTATTTATTGTGTTGTCAGATACCTGTTAGAGTATCTAATCTGGCCTTAACACCTAGATTCGCCAGATTCTGTATGTAAAGTAGGCTACATTTGAAAAAAGACACAATGCTTTTAGGACTTTCTTTGATAACCCTTATCTTGAGATTTTTCTCTATCGTTTGTACTGGAACGACAAAAGATTGATGTTGCTTTTCCAGTCTGTAGTCCACCAAATGACATCAGAACGACGAGAAACTTCTTCAATTATCTTAGTGACGAGCGGTGCTAAGGTTTGGAGGCTTTATCTTGAGGAGACTGAGGTCTTCTCTAGCGCACAAGTGTCTTTGATCGTAGGCCTACGAAGTTAACGATACGCATTTTGTAATTTTGTATACTAATAAAAAAATACCTACCGCGTATTCACGTGGACTTTAACAAAACGCAACTTAAAGAGTCAGTGACTGTCTTCGGACAATGACTAAGTTTGATTTTACAGTTTATGAGATGCACGCCTCAATTGAGTGTCGGCTGTCCGGATGTTTGCCCACTTGACAGCCAGTTTAGCGTAATCCTTTCCTCCTCTTGCTTTTAACCTTTTTCATTGCCTGTCCCATCTTTGAAATCCACCTGTAAATCAGCCATGTCTGCCTCAACAACTCTCTAATCAGATCTTCAAGTCAACAGGCTTCAAAGCATCAAAAATTCTCTGGCTCGCGTGGTGCTGCGTGCATCTTCTTGTTCAAACTCATCAACTCTGCTCCATCAGCTGCATTGGCTACCTGTAGAATTCAGAATTAGATTTAAACTGGCCGGTTTTACCTATAAAACCCTCAAAATGGACACTCCCACCTACCTTCAACAGTTCAACCCCCACTCTCCTTACATCCCGCCACGCAGGCTGCGGTCTTCGGTTATGAATCTTTTGGTTGAGCCTAGATGTAGCACTACCTTGGCTCTCGTGCATTTCGTGTTGCAGCCCCAAGAACGGAACTGACTACTTATAATGGCTTCCACGGCCTTTGACGTCGACCTAATAATTATTAAAATTTAATGTTCCGGAAAAGAAACTTAAATAATATTTGAATTGATTATTATATAGCATGTGTTTAAACAATTTTTAAGGTGTTTAAGGGAACTATTGACGTCGACCTTATTTTACTAGAACTCACTCAAATATTTGACCAGAAATTGTAATAGGGTAGACCAAGTGACGACGACGCTCTAACCAACTGAGCTAACGGGCCAGTTGGAATTAACGAGTCCAATACTTGACGTCTCCTGTGCTTTTGACACGTACTTTTTCCACGCTATTATTTTGCGGTATTTCCATTATAAATAATAATTTAAGGGTTAAAATTGGTAATGAAAACTCTGGAAGAAACCACTGTTTAATTTTCCATTGAATTCGTGCGTATTTATTCAACTTTATGAGTTTTGATCAACAGCAGGTCAAGATTTCGACGAAGTCTTTGAACGGCGTTTTGTTGATTTGCGTCAACTTCTCTACAAAAGACGACTCACCATTTAGATCCGTTCTCTTACCAGACCAGGCCGAGCTATTGGTCCCCCGCACGCGGACAGCCATTATGCAGCGACGTTCTTTTTCGGTCGCTGGACCTGCAACCTGGAATGGCCTTCCTGTTGCACTTCGCCTGGTCCCTATGACTCACTCTACCTTGTTTCTTGCAAACTTAAAAACTACTCTCTTTAGCCGTGGTTGAACTAGGAGCGCTCCTGAGTAGATAACCTTGAAGGGGCATTATATAAAAGCTCATTAATAATAATAATAATACCAATGTTTATCCGTAGCTCGACCTCTTCTTCTTTCAAGAAACGCCTCAGATCTCACTAGGCCTACTTGTTTGGCTTTGAAACATCTGGATATCTAGTTGCCCTTCACCTGGCGACTGACTAACCGCGCCTCAGATTCGCATTTCTGTGTGACTGCGCGCGTTAAAAATGTTCGTAATAAATAATAAACATTAAATAATAATCAGTAAAACCATTGTCCGCCCTTCGTGCCTCGCTCTCTATCTCTGATGACGCTTTATAGCAGATGACGTAGCAATATTTATAGTCTGGTGCATTGCATTTCGGGAAGCTTGACTTAAGGGAATGAATGACGTATATAGTACGAGCATTTTTTTACCGCTTTCTGCCTAAATAATGCATTTACAGGTTGCGCCAATTCTTTTTTATTTGATAGTAGTACAACTACAACGAACTGAGTTGTCTGACGTCAGCAATCATTCTTAAATCCATCAACATCTTGGAAGAATTTCGCTTCCGCACTAGGAGTCCTATCTGCATAACAGTAAGGATACTATTTGGCTAAATCCAACTATCACGATCACGAAGAAGCAAGTGGCGACAACGACAACTACGGTGACAACGACGACGAAAGTAATGATGATGATGTTGTTGTTGTTGATGATGATGTTGTTGTTGTTGATGATGATGACGACGACATTGACGATGATGATGTAAGTTTTCGTTGCACTTAATTGTAGGCATGAGTCGTCCATCTTTTGTCGCACTTATAATTGCCATGGCAATTTCGTCGTTGGTTCACTCACAGATAACAGATCAAGGTTGGTTGCATTATGGAAAAAAGCACTCTGTATGCATATTTGTATGTAAATTTATATCTAGTATGTCTATGTGTATGAATGTATGTACGAATGTATGTGTTGCAAGTGGTCTGGGAGCATGAAGTATTACCAAGTACAACCCGTTCAGGTTACACGCAATTCTAATGCGGTACGGTATTGACATACAGTATGTTACGTCATTCAAGTATGCGAACATCAGCAGGCCGACCTCTCGCGGCGACAAAACCAGTAAAAGTCTCGAAATGACACGTAAACTTAACTGGTTCAGCAAGAGCATCAAGTCACCCCTTAACGGAGACAAAAGCATCGACTAGGACAGAGAATGACAATGGGGAGGACTCTCACCACAGACACCAAAACTAGTCAAACACAATCATGTCCTTTAAATAGCATTGAGATTTCTCGCCAATAGTCTACACGCCGTACGACTCACACAATTCACAGCCCTCTGTTAAATAGGCCCTATTACACGCCATTTACAACATTGCATGTATGTATGTACGTATGTACGAATATATCTATGTATGCATGCAGCTATGTTTGTATGTCGAAATGACCGCTTCCTTAGCATCAAGGTTGAGTACGCCTATAGTAGCTCACCGCTGACTGAGTACTACGCAATTATCGTAAAACAAGCAAAACATATAAAATGATTTCTACAGTCTGACTAAAACATTTTTAGGGAACGATTAGCCTTTGTGTAGGCCTATACGGGCACATACAATATGCGACTTCACTTGCGTCTTTTGCTAGTCTGCTGTTATTGAGACAACGTCAACATTGGGCTACTCGGTTGACCATTCAATCGAACTGATACAAGATAACCCTCGCATAGGACTGCTACACAAAATCAAGAAATTGCTGTCGATAAGGATTGTGTTATAGAAGGAATGCTACACAAAATCAAGAAATTGCTGTCGATAAGGATTGTGTTATAGAAGTCGTGTAGGGTAGTGATCATCGAATCACTACAGAAATACATAGAAACAGTGGTAGGCCTACTTGGACAAACACAAGAAATATATCATTCTTGTAAATAGATGAATTTACAAACGTGTACATACACATAAATTTGCCTCTACAGTAGGCCTACATATTGGGGAGGGGGATAGAGTAGTGATAACACTCATGGCCAGGAGAGCATAAAGTACGCGGATCGATTCCCGTAACCCCCCTCTAGGGCGGCGCCTTGCATGGCTGCCAAACCATGTGTTTAATTAAGAAATTGATTGTTCTTTCATGTTTCAATGTAATCTTACTGCGTCTGTCGGTTTGAAATAATAAAGAATATAATTATTATTATTATTATATGTTTCTCTCTTAGCAGTTATAAAATTTTCGATTTTTGCTGCAACTCAATGAAAATATCAGCTATAATTTGTTGATGCCCTTAAATGAAGAACAGTCCTCATAAAAAGTATTACAGAACGACAAATTGTTCTTGTTCTGCTATTAACTCATGAAGTGCGTTCGAACTTTAGATTGCCTGCTCGATGTTGTATTTATTATCGACTCATCAGCAAGCATAAGAGACACCAACGTCAAAGGAGGAATGGACAACTGGGGTCTTGTGATTGATTTTGTCGACAGCGTCGTAGAGAGCTTCAATGTCGGACCAGAACTCACCCATGTGGCGGCTGTCGCTTTTGGTAATGTGTTGAATTTTATTATTTTAGCAATGGAGTAATGTACCGTAACATAGTAATAATAAAACGCCGAAAGAATTCAGCTTTCTGATACCGGTTGATCCAATAGCTCTGTGCCAAGCAAACTGTGTAATGCTGAATGAACATTAAAAGCGAGAAATATTGCAATTAATTTTTCATCATATTGCGTTGATCTGTAATATAGACCTATGGGATCGCGGTCAGTCTCATTACAACAGTTCATGTATTTTCCACGTTTTACTCATTACGTAGCTGTTGCTCAGGTTGTCCTTTATACAATTGCTTAAAATTTCTGACGCTCGTCAGCATAGGAATTTCTCGATTCCTACACATCGTTAACTTGCATAGTTACTTACACATCTACGCACTTATTTACCGACCTATATTCTCTTACTTACCTACCTGCCTAAGCAAATACATACATGATTGTTGCTCGAGTTGACCGCAGCGTTAATTAGCATAAAATTCACATAGTTTTCTTACTTCAAATGCTTTTAAACCTCTTAGTCTAGTTGTAGTCGACGAAAACTTGAAAGGTGAAACTTATAAGCAGATGGGCTATAAACCTGACTGTATGCTTGCAGCAAACGATGCCCTCCTGCAATTCGACTTCAATCTACACCAGACTCCAGAAGAAGTTATGGATGCTGTCGATCATATCCGTTACATGGGCGGCAACACAAATACAACGGGTGGGTTGAGGGTAGCTAAGTTGGACATCCTTTCTGCGGCGGGTGGCAGACGACCTGATCTTCCCGGCCTTCTTATGCTGATCACTGATGGATATCCGACGAGGGAAGTGGACAAACTATTAGCCACAACCGATGAAATCAAGGCAATGGGAATCACCATTATGGCTGTCGGAGTCACAAATCAAGTAAGCAACTTTCACAGACGTGATTTTATTGCCATTAATATTTATTTATGTAGGATTATATATCAATCAATCAATCAATCAATCAATCAATCAATCAAAGATCTTTATTGTAACCAAATGACAATTATGACAAAGTAGATAAAAATTTAATGTATAACAGTAGTAAGCAGTCTTGTCACTGGTGACAAAAGGTGGCCCCAAAGAGATATTCGTCCCGCTAACTAGGGTCACCTAAAATGAAACAGTACCATTGAGAATATGACTGACAACGGTGAAGGAAAAAGCCTCTTTTCCCTGTTCTTATGCAGTTGAGCCAATAGGCATCAAATGTTACATACATAGAGGCAACATAGAAACAGATAGTATGCGTACTGGTACCTTAACTAACTTAACTAACTTACCTAATTAAAGGAAACCAAGGTGGACCCACGTGCGATCGTGTGCAGGCAGATACGTGAGAACTAGAATGAACCAGCCAGCCCTCTGACGAAGGAAATATATATATATATATATATATATTTAAAATTTGATTATAGCTTAATTGTCAATTCCGCCATCAATTTCTTCATTCGAGGCTACAAACAATTATCTCAATTTAGTCAGTCCTCAATTGATCTGCTCGTCTATTCAGTATTCTCATCTATGCATCCTACTAATCACCAGCATTTGAGTAGACGGTCTTTTGAATACAATACCTCTGACAATAAAATAGAATAAAACTGCGGTGTAAGTAAGTAAGAGTACACCAATATAGCGCATGCATGTGTTTGTTTCTAAGTTTGCTTGTGTGTATATAATACATTTATGTATGCAAGAAGATAGTAGATGAGTAGTTGTTTCGTATGTGTGTACCTTATACTACCATATACCTGCATAACTTCTTCACATGCATAGGTCAACGAAACGTGGGTGAAACAGATTGTATCTCCGCCTGTAGAGGACACATGGATTCCAGTAGCAGACTTCAATCAACTCAATGCATCCATAGCTAAAATAACCGAAACTAGTTGTAAAGTTACTACAAACCCCATGCCCACCACCACTACCGCCACATCTGCCACTGCAATTACCACACCCACCGCAACCCCCACCACTACAACTACAACCACCACACCCACCCACCGCACCCACCATCGCAACCACCACCAATACTACAATCACACCTACCGCAACCCCCACCACTACAACTACTACACCCACCGCACTCACCACCGCAACCACCGCAACCCCCACCACTACAACAACCATCGCAACCCCGACAGAGCTACCACCCTTACCGCACCCACCACCACGAACGCAAAAGTCCCCACAAGACCAGCAAAAAGATCCATCACAAAGACAACAACCTTGGGGTTGTTGTCGTGGTGGTATGAGTTGAACAACATTACAATTGCAGCAACCACAATCACCACAGCGCCCACCACTACAGCTACCACACCGACCACAACTACCCTAACGCCCACCACAACGCCCACAACAACGCCCACCACAACGCCCACTACAACGCCCACCACAACGCCCACCACAACGCCCACCACTGAAACTACCATAAGAGTCTCAACCACCATGTCAACCGTTGCAACTAACGTGTCCACTGTCACTACCATAACGTGTAAGTTCGCATTTACTTTTTCTGGTTGCATCATTATTAATTAACTAATATAGTTATTAATGTGGAACACCAGTTTACCATCCAGTTTACCATTCAGTTTACCATTCAGTTTACCATTCAGTGTGGCAAATGTTGGTCGAGATTTCTGTTGTAACTATTTGCGAATGGTAATTGCAAAATTATTTTTCAGCAATTCGTAACTTGATAGGGTCACATGTATGCAATGTGAGCATGCTGTTGTGAGCATCCCGCATAAAGTCAGGAATAACCTTCACAGAATTATATTAATGTTACTAAATGTCGGCTGTTTTTGTGAAATTTTTGTTCGCAGCCAAAGTTTAGGATATAAAATTACAATATCTTAAATGATGATTAGGCCTACAATTAGGAATGTTGTGTACGGAAAAGTTGGTGGAACGACTGAAACGATAAAACTGACAAGTACTCAGAGGTAGATGATCCAGGTCTTAAAGTTTTACATAGAGCGAGGGATGAAATTGGAGAGGCGTTAGCACAGACCTGTAATAAAATCTATCCAGGCTGAAGATGTAGGCCTACCACGGAAATGGAGAGATGCACTCTTAGTGTCACATTTTTCAAGGGGAGAGTAGCGAACCGGATAGACCCTAACTATAGAGCCTAGATATGTCAGTTGTACCAATGTTGCGTAGGTGTAATTTATGTAGATTTTGCCAAGGCACTTAACAAAGCACCTCATGTTAGGCTGGCCAAAAAGTTTTGAGCATTTGGAACAAGAGGGCAGGCACTTACATGGATTCCGAACTGGCTATCAGGTAGAAGCTAAAAGTTGGGCATTGATGACAAACAGAAAGCTGGACGACAGTGCTAAGTGGAGTGCTACAAGTATCAATGCTTGTAATGTTTATTAACGGCTTGAATATTGGAATTTTATCAAAATGTTTAAGTCTGCAATTGATACAAAACTACATTTATTGAAAGATATAATTTATTTGTTTGGACTTGGCTGATAAGAAAACATTAGATTACAAAGAAACGGCCAATGACCAAGAAGTGGAAGTGACTATTTAAATTTAAATGGCTGGATGTAAATGTTTAAAAATCGTCGCCACAAGTTATATTTTTAACTTTACCAAACCAATGGAAAACCCACGTAAGGGATTTTTCGGAATGTACAATGTTTCTTCTATCTTAAGGATATAGATAGAACCGTTAATATAGCTAATTATAGGCGAGAAGGGTACGATTCGAGATTGAAATCTTTTAGCTTACTGGCCGGCCGGTTTGGATCCGACCCTGGAATTTTTTGTCATCAGTTATGAATTTACTAATCAACGAACGGGCGAACGATCGATTAGTTATTTGTATAAAACCTCAGCAAAATTAACCTTACAGTAACTTAAAACCAGCTACCGGATATTAGTACAACACTGTATTAACAGCTCAAACTCCGACCAACAAGAGTTACCTGTAGGCCTTTATTATGCTAGGTTAATTGCTTATCTTTCTAGCCTGTAACATCACTCTTGATATCGCCTTTTTGCTCGACACCTCGGAGAGCGTCGGTGACGCGAACTATGCGAAGGAAGTGAACTTTGTGACGGACTGTGCACGTGGTATCAATTCCAGCAGCCAGGTCATTCTTCTTCCATTCTCCGACTGCGTCTCCACTCCGGTTCGTCTCTATGACAACCCAGACCAGGCGCCTCCTCAAGAAGCAGCCCCAACCTGCGAAAGGTCAGTCTACTTAGGATACAAAAATATTTTCGTCATAAATGCATAGTCTATAGTTCTATATCTCATTTAGTTTAAGCCTGCTCTTAAGCCCATTCAAACCTGAGCTTCTCCTTTCTGAAACCTCACAGCAACTTAATTATTTTAATTCTGAAATCAATCCACGTAGGTATTTCTATAATCGTTATCTCGAAATCGTAATTTCGAAATTTCTACAGCTACCAAGAAAGAGAAGTCGTGGGAATCGGCTTAGTCACAGCTGTTCAGATGCGTTGTATGTCGCCCATAAATTGTGAGCGTCGTGGTAACTTTACACAATGTAGCTGAGAGCGAACTGGCGGTTAACGTAGCAGAAAGCAACTATCAATTTATTAAACTTAACAGTTTGTAAATGAATATTTGCAAAACCAAGTGAAACTTACACATGCAAAACAATTTTGGAGATGATGCATAAAATCTTGAGTGTGCTAGTGTGGAAACTTTGTGAGTGGCCAAATGACTAGGACGCCCTCTAATTTGAAAACTACATCCGTTTACCTTTCTGGAGAAGTTTGATGAATGTGGAGGGTTCCTAGTCATCAGTGCCGTAACTTAGTGAAGTTTTTCGAGAACATAGGTAAGATTACTTACGTATACGTACATGAGACGGTTTTTGAGTTTGGAGTAATCGAAAAAGACGTCTAAGCAAAGTTGGGAATAGTTTATTCGGTTGCTAGAATCTGCAGCCCCGCACCCTTCCAGCTGCAGCAATCGACACTACTTTCTCTGAATTTATCATCACTAACCCGTGTACCTTCTGTTCTTCCATTTTCCATATAATACTGGAAGCATAACACTGCAGCAGCAATTGTTATCATACATTGGTATTTGCGTTTACTAATTGAACCTTATAGCGGTGGAAAAAGAGACACAGCAGGTGCCCTTGCCGCCGTACGCAACAACGACATCTTCGCGTCAGCAGGTGGTGGTGATCAGCCTGATTATCCCAACGTCGCCGTAGTTCTAACCGCCGGCGAATCGGACGACCAGCATGCCACAATGAAAGAGGCGAAAAAGCTTAGAGCACAGGGCACCAGTCTCTTTGCGATCGGTATTGGATCTTCCATTAACGTCGAAGAACTAAATGGAATCGCCGGCAAGCTATCGTCGAAGACCGTCTTCTTTGCAAGGAACTTCAATGCTCTCGGCACTGCACGCGAAAGTCTAAATCAAGCACTTTGCAACAGTAATAAATTAATAATCAAGTACCCTATATGGTAACAGGAACATAGACACGCTTGTAGTGTAATATTACTAGCATTCTCGGCGTCTAATATGTATTCCAAAAACGTGTAAACATTACGAAACGATCTTAACGGTGATTAGATCTTGGAGATTTCTAAGTCTTTACAAGAAACTATTCGCTGGTGCAGCTCTTGTGTTGCACCTCGAGCGTACAACATTTTCAATTAAAATTATAGGCCTACCAGTTACGTTTGATGCAAAGTTATAGAAATTTTAAAATCTGCCTCTGATTAAATTACTCTTTTGGGAAAGGCGTTGACTTCAGAAAGTCCACCTAGGTACACCTGATGTAGTTCATAGTGTCAAAGCCAAGGGAATAGCTGAGCATTCATTCACTCAACTACTTAATAGTTTATTTGCTGCTTGTTTTCTTGTGGTTGCAGATATTGAAGAGTGCAGATCAAATCCTTGCAAGAATGGCGGATCTTGCGTTGACCTTTTCGGTGGATTTGAGTGCCACTGCCACTCGGGTCATTATGGCACACTGTGCGAAAAAGGTAAAGATCAGTATCAGTGTCTTATATGCTAAAACCTGACTCAAAGTTTTCTCAGAATTTAAAATCCTATTAATATTCCTACCCAGGTCCATCTTGTCCTCCGCCTTCCTCCGCCTTCCAAACTTTCTAGCCCCAGACTGAATCCGCCTAAACAGGTCGTTCACCTTCACATAAGAGATATTTGCAGAGGTAGATCTCGATTTAGATCATGTGTCAAAACTGTTTTAGTTTCAACGTCTAATGCCTCGGTTTCCAGTCGACATGACTTCTGCAACTCACTTCTCATTGGAGTCAGTAAGAGAGATTTACAAAAACTGCAAATGGTTCAAAGCACTCCTTCCAGACCCGTAACAAGCGTATCACATCCACTTTGCAAAGAATGAAATCTGTCTTACATCAACAAAGTATTACATTTAAATCAGCCAACTTGTATCTTATCCATGCTCGCCCCTCATGCCAACAACTACTGCACTCTATCAGTGTACACTGTGATTCTTGCTCTGTCATTTATGAGGAGTGTCGTTTTCTTCAGCGTTCTCGGTGCTGGTGCCAGGCTTCGAAATTGGCTGCCCACTACTATTGGCTCTACAAGTTCTTTGAAATCATTCAAATCTTTGTTTGAGACTCTTCCGCTACTGTTTCATATTGTTCAGACCTACTTACACTAGCCTAACTTTTGGATTATCTGACTCAACGTAGTTGAAGCTGGTTTTACCAACGGATTAGGAATTCTGAATACAATTTCACTTGATTTCGACCATCGATTTGTGATTTGGGAATTCATTATAACGGCGGTATAGAAGTCATTGAAATAGATCTGATTGATTCCATAAGCGACGTATTGAAATGTTGTGATCGATCAGTTCAAAGGCTGACCTGACATCAAGATAATCCAAAAGTTAGGCTAGTGTAAGTAGGTCTGAACAATATGAAACAGTAGCGGAAGAGTCTCAAACAAAGATTTGAATGATTTCAAAGAACTTGTAGAGCCAATAGTAGTGGGCAGCCAATTTCGAAGCCTGGCACCAGCACCGAGAACGCTGAAGAAAACGACACTCCTCATAAATGACAGAGCAAGAATCACAGTGTACACTGATAGAGTGCAGTAGTTGTTGGCATGAGGGGCGAGCATGGATAAGATACAAGTTGGCTGATTTAAATGTAATACTTTGTTGATGTAAGACAGATTTCATTCTTTGCAAAGTGGATGTGATACGCTTGTTACAGAGCCTAAAGAATAAGCTATGCTCTAATATACCGCCAAATATGTCCAAAAGCAAGCGAACAAGAGGCGGCACTCAGTGGATTGATATTTGATAAAACTTGACTGATAGTCGGCAGAAATACTATTTCGTGTTTTGCGTAGCAATAAATTAGTTCACAACGAAATATACGAACCTATTTTTCATTGCGGTATCTTTTTCAGTTACAAGTAATTTGAACTTATTATCCATTCAGCATCCTTACTCTTAATAGGCCTACGTTCTACAAAGTTTCCGTATTTTGCAAACTGAGAAAATTCGAAAATGCAATAGAAAGCTTAAACTCTTTAAGCGATGACATCACCAAATTTATTAGCATACAATTCACATGGTCACAAATCTCACAATAGGGCCTAAACCATGACCCTACACGCTATACCGTGTAAATTTCTTCTCTGTCAGAGACGCAGTCAAATAAATAATGCGAAATCACACTAGCACAACTTAGAGGGGCTGGAAACGATCCTTAACTGTGGGGTCCTAAAAAGACTAGGAGGTTGAACCCCGCAAACCCCGACAATTCTCACCATCAGATAAGTATCCGTAATAGCCTATCTACTGGAATGTTTAGTGACTCCGTAGTTTGGCGACTAGAAGTTTCGGAAAAGCCTACTTCGCCATCTTGATTTTCATTCATGCAGATGGTAATAAATATAGTCAATGCTGTTACTCACATTTCTCTGCCTGTCGTCCATTCACAATCTTATTGGGCTACTGGTACTGGTACTGTGTTTCGATTACTGTTTTCACTTGGATTAAAACTTGTAAATGAATTTGAGTAGGGATTCATCCGAGCGCTACAAGATAGGCCTAAATCACGCAAAGCTACATCAATATTTTGTTTTCATAGTATCCTATCGTATATATATCGTCTCAGATTCACATTTCGATGTGACCATGCGCGCGCTACAAATTTAATTAGTTCATTAATAATAATAATAAAATACTAATAGGCCTATAGCATAGAATTCACGAAATTAACGCATTTTACATTATACAGCTACAAAATACCAAAGATAAGTTATTTCACATAAAACCCAAGGCATTCCAAGTACATCACACCTTGTTGTAACTTGTAGGCTAGCAATTACACCGTTTGAGACTACAACTGAAAGTTATATGTATTAAATATTTTATTAATTATAGTCAGCAACTATGCCCATTGCTTATCGATGAATCGTCGTCTTTCAGAAGTTAATAACTGCTACATCGATATGCATCGCATCTGATACAGTGTTTTGTCCTTTCTGCACAGACTGTTCCAAGTTGGTGGACGTTACGCTCCTCCTGGATTTATCTGAAAGCGACAAGGAATTTTACGATCTGTTGTTGAAATTCATGGCTCAGGTCCTCAACGATCTTCCAACAGACGTAGATAAGGCACGCATTGGCATCATCACTTACGCCGATCACACCGTGTTGAAAGTCTTCTCATACACGAACATAAAAGAGATCAAGAAAGCTCTGGCTTCTCGCAAACATCAAGGACGAACTCAACCAAGTGCTAACATCGAAAAGGACTTTGAAAGCGTCTTCGTCAAAAAGCTCGGAGAACGCAAACACGATTCGAAGATCGTCATTGTTCTAACGGACGGATACTCGGACTTCAAACCAGAAAGTGCGGTTCCAGAGGGCCTCAACCTACGAGGACTTGGTACGAAATTTTACGCTGTTGCCATTGGAACGGATATAAACAAAAAGGAAATGAATCAACTGGCGAAAACAGACATCGCCAATCACGTGATCTACGTTCCGGACTCGGAAAGTATCGCAAGTGGAGTCATAACTCTGCTCAGCTGGATCTGTCAGTAGCATTTAATACATGGCAGCAATACAGCGGATCAGGTATATCACACGTCAGCTTCGATACCTTGGCTACATGTTCATTATTTGCGAAAATTTGGATTAAATGCTTTAGGAACTATAGGAACTCACTGAGGAATTTAAAAGCCATTTGCCTAACTGTTAACGATACTGTGCACAAATCGTATCTGACCCGCACATCCGATAGAAAACTGTACCGTAAAGGCAGTCATCTCTGTTTGGCGATATACAATAACGCAGAGAATGCTTTTAAAGCGGCAGCTTTGCGATTGCGCCAGCGTTGTTCTTGTGACCTCTAAATCCAAGAAGAATAAAAAGGGAAAAGAGAAGGATGACAAACGTAGAGGATATACTACAAGATCTTGTATGCTTTGTGCTTTTCAACCAAATAGTGTTCGAGTGCTATTTACATTTTCAAATTTAAGTGATGCAAATAGATTAAAAGGAGACATTTAGTAAGTATTATTACTTTTGAGCATAATTGCCTGCAGTTACAATGACTTAGGCCTACAATTTTAGAAAGGGAGAAACTCACTTATGGTGAAGTGTTGTATCGTTTGCGTTACTTTATTTTCGACGTGTAACTGCAAATAGGCTATGTACATGTGACGTGCTAATGCTGCTGGCATCTCCAGAAACTCACTTATTACAATGTTAACTGTAATCCTAACCGTAAACTTCAAATTTCTAAGCCCTACTTAAGCTAAGCACAGGGCTCCAGCTAATGCGCTAGCGCCTCGTATGATCAGAGGGATTGTCCTAAGATGTAAAGCGAAGACCCGAGTCTAGTTGCTAGAGAGAAGGTAGAGGGGGTGCTAAGGAGGGTTTCTTTAAGCCGAGAAAGTTTGGAAGGTGGTCGCCTGGATGGATTAGAGATGGAATTCTTTAAGAGACGGGACTTCATTATGAAGTGGAAAGCCTATGGGGTGACAAGTAGCTTGAGGTAAATAACGGTGAATGTGCGGCGGTCTTGGTGGTGGAACTGAGAATTTGCGGTATTCGGAGGGAAGCTGAGGTGCAGTGTAGTGTAAGGATCTGTTGGAAGGCAAGATAGCGAGGATAGGAGCATGAGCGTGTTGTGCGGGCTAAGCTACCGACTGCTAACGACTTCTTTCACTTAATATTTTGGTCACTGTTTAAATTGCGATCTCAGAATTTTTATTTTGACGAAGGCATCAGCAGCAATACATGGGAGACACTTGCCTTTAAGGTACCAGTCACAATGCAATAGATGAGAAATAATAATCAGTCTAATAATGAGTCTGATAATCAGTTATGTCAGATCACCAGTTCTTTACTTACTTTACTTACCAGAGTAATGTCTGTTACGTTGCATGACGTCAAGCAATCGCTTTCATGTATTGATATTGAACGGAAAGAGGTCAACCCTAGCTGTTTATAGTGCTTGTAGCGATGTTCCTTTTCCCACACAAAATACTCTTCTCTAGGCTAATGTAGTAGGCTAGCTGTTTTATGAGTCCAAGGTGGGTGTAATTGAGTGTTAAACAGATGAGGTAGTTACATGTTAATTGATTATATAATTAACCAGCACTTAGCACCAGCCCGTTAGGACATAAAATTTAGCCTAAGTTCGGGAATATTTACTGTGGTTCGATGATATGAGATACGCGTGTCGGATGCTGATTGGACGAATCAAATGCAACGGTCTTTGAAGTTTATCGTCTACTGTAACTGCAGCGGTTCTTAAAGTGGTCCGCGGACCGGCGCCGGTCCGCGAAGCTCTGGTCACCGGTCCGTGAAGCAGTCCTTACAAATTCATAATTTTTCCAAAAAAAAACTTATTCGCGAAAATGTATAATAAACGGTTTAGATTGGCAACAGTAATAACAATATATTCGTTATAAACAGTGACAACGTTATATGAAATCTAATTTTTAATATAACCTGTCAACCATGTAAGCTGAGGTTGAAAGGCATCGGTCCGCGAAATGGCTGGTAAAACAATCACCGGTCCGCAGCATCCGAAAGTTTAAGAAACACTGGTCTACCGCATGCGTAATGGCGACGTTTGAAGTGAAGAAGAAACAGTTATGTGCCGGATTTCTGACAAGCAAGGTCTGTCGAATAGTCATGAACGGTTAACTCCTGATCTGGGGATACTGAGTGAGAAAACGTCAAGCAGATCAGTTATGTTGATTGACTAGAATAGGGGCGAACTATTCAGTCGATTTGAGAATCTTCCGTAGCGAAATAGTAAAGTTAGCATCGAAACAACACTTATCGGTGTGCTGGCCTTGCTCCAAGGCAGCGCAGAACTTGAACTATATAATCTCGAAGTCAGTGACAGTACTGTTCGTCGTTAGGGGCATACGAACTAAACTTGGGAATCGCATTCCTAATCGTTATGGGAACAATCATTGTTGGAACGATGGGCCTAGTTGTTTGGTGAACTACGCGACGAAAACTAACGAGAAGAAACAGATCTTTAACCAACTACAAGATGGTCGTCTTCATATTGACTCGATTAGGCTACATATTCAAATGTTTTCATGGTTGCCTTCAGCTGTATAGATTACTTGACCCAGCAACTAAAACTAAAGCAAGCGATCGGGCCTTACGGATCGCTGGCTCACGCGGCTAGAACAGTCTTCGTGCACCTATTCGTAGAGTCAAAAGCATCTTTCTTAAAAAAAACAGCTAAAACTGTAAAGTAGTTGTTATGCAACTCTTAGCATTTGCGCTGACGGTTGACCGTGTAAAAATGTCCTTGAAGTAGCTTGCTACTGACGAAGTTACAGAAATTGGCCATTTTGGGGTGTTCCCGTGGTCTGATTTTGGGAGATTTTGGATATGTTATTCAGCAATGGTATTTCTTAGGAAACCACAATCCACCATTTTGATATTCATTTTTCGGGGTGTTTCCGTGGTCGGATTTAGGGGGATTTTGGATAGGTTATTCAGCAATGATTCCTGAGCAGGAAACAGTTTTAAACCTTCTGGTGCAATTTTGCCCAAGTCTAACTGTAAATTGCCTGGACTAAAAATACTTTCCTCTATCAGCGCCTATCTATGGTTAACCAGCGCTCAACAGCATGTACCCCGTGGTCGATCGAGTCGAGTGCTACGATCGACTTGGGTCGGCCGACGATCGATTCGATCAACTTTGTCGACTAGTCGACCTCTCGTCGACTCGGTAGACTTGGCAAATAAACGATCGACATGGTCGACTTTTATCGACTTGGACTATAGTCTTTTGGTCAAAATTTCTGAAGACTGTTGCATTCTAATGTTCCAGTAGGCCTACCTAAATTACTCACGAATTTTGCTCACTCAATTGCACACTCTTCCTCAAACTGTCAAACTGCGATTCCTCGACTTGATTCGACTATGAAATAGTTTACTAGTTATTCTTGCGGTTACGTCACACAATGACCAACATGATCTAGTGACGTAATTCTGTGTAAACGCACAACTACCGTATTAACCTGATTTAAAGTTCAGTGCAAATTATTAACCTCTTGGTGCTTTCGTATAGTGAAAGCTGCAGAGATACTTTTCAGTTTTACGATGAAAATGGCGCGAGACAATATGTATTAAACTATAGACCACTTAGTAGTAACTGCAACTTGAGTAATTTTGAGCAGTTTCTTGAACTAACTGTAAACTAGACACTGCACATCATCTACTGGCGTCTTATCTGTTGAGCTGGTACTAATTTCTCTATCGTACTGTAGGAGATTCTCCTGTAGCCTAGCTAATCGAGTCGAGGGTGGCAGCGTATTGTATTGTATTGTATTTACGAATTTATAAAGCGCCTCTCGCAGTACAACCTAATCAGAGGCGCTCCCAGTGCGAAGAGCCCCGTGAGAAAAGAAAAGTCTTAAGACAGCGAGAAGTAGCAGAAATGCCCCCAGTTAGGATCTGAGAACGAGTCATGGAAGGAAGATCATTCCAGAGGGACTGGCCAACAGAAGCGTAGGCACGGTGTTGAGCCATAGAAGTTCAGGTCCGAGGAACCAAGAGGTCATGTCGGTCTAAAGAACGGAGAGGAATTGTTGTATACCCCGTGATCGATCGAGTCAGACAGTCTATCATATAAATTTCGCGTGGCTTAATACTTACATGACTATAACAGGTCCTAAACTCGCGTGTCTTCTGACACGAGGTGTGCAGTTGACATTGTCCAATGTGCAATTGACTTGTCTGGTGTATGCAGTGTATAGTATGAATTTTTGAGAGATTAGCTCGTCAACCACACACGATATCATTATGATACTTGAAATTTTAGTAACAATTTTGTGTGACGTAGCAGAGCAGCAAGAATGACTAGTAAACTATTCCATAGTCGAGTCAAGTCGAGGAAACAACGATCAACTCGACTTGTCAAGACATTTGATCGACTCGACTTGAAAGTCGATCCAGTCGAAGGTTTTTCGACCAACTCGACTTGGCCGATTTCGAAAAAATTTATATGATCGACTG
The DNA here is from genome assembly GCA_963556255.1 of Allolobophora icterica. Taxonomy (NCBI): domain Eukaryota; kingdom Metazoa; phylum Annelida; class Clitellata; order Crassiclitellata; family Lumbricidae; genus Allolobophora; species Allolobophora icterica. The sequence continues at coordinate 65,697,506 of OY744606.1, forward strand.
ACTCGATCAATAACGGGGTATACAACAACAGTCACTTTTTACAGCACATTTCCACCAATAAAACCATCTACGATAGTGCATATTTTAAGGAATTTAGACTACTGAGACAAAATTTTTGAACTAGTCTCTGAAAAACTTTATGACCTTTTTTTAGGAAGTCACCTCCCAAAAAAGTCATCTCCCGAAAACCGATGATGACCTTTTCTTGAGAATTCTTCTCCGAAAAAGTTGATGACCTTTTTTTAGGAAGCCATCTTCCGAAAAA